>SDGA01000102.1:0-5000 GCA_006232345.1 Galdieria phlegrea
TGGTAAGGAGTGATAAAAATGCACAGTTGTTTTCGCAAATATAACTTTTATTATTTTATAAATAAAACAAGATTAACATCCTGTCTCGTACGCGAGTGAGACACCCTTTTCCTTCGACTCCAACTGTCTATATTAAAACCAAATAAACCACAATAAACTGTCAAACAAGGTTCATCTCAAAGTAGAACAAAGACTTGTGTACTCATATCCTTTAGAAGAGTCACTCGACCTTTTTCTTTAACAACAATGACCAGCAATGTTGACTTATCGTTTCTTAAGATGCACTCCACTTGATCCAAGCACCTTCTTCTGTAACGTGCACTCCAACTTGTCTCTCTTCTTCTTCCTTCCCTCCAAAAGGTTGGTTTCAAACGTCTTTTTGACAGCAAGTCGTAAAAAGCTTCGTCAAATGCTTTTCTAAACTACTCTGCAACTATCGTTTCACGGGTACGCCAAGTTGCTTTGGCAGTTCACAGCAAACATAGTCTAACCCTTTGATATACACGCGTAAATTTCGTCCTTTCTATTCCTTTGTTATGAACTCATTCGTGTCTAAATCTGTCCTTATAAAGGTTCCTTCTTCACTCTTGTCTTTGTACACTTTTACACTCAGCAACTCAAAGTAAACTCTCCAGAGTGTTCATCACCTTTACTCCCAAGTTATTCGGCAGTTATTTACTGTGTTAAAGTGAATAAAAGTTTGGGCTGTTTTCTCTTCAAGTGGAGAGTGTACTCCTCACCTTTGTGCTTTACCCTTCCAAAACATTTTGCTCTAAATTGAAGCCTTTGATTTGAACTTGAGGAAATTTCAGCCTTTCAATTGGATAACTATTAGTAATGTTGACTACTCATTACAATCTCGTGATTTTAATAGTACAAGCCCATATTATTCTTGGAATCTAGTATTTCAAAACTCATATCTTTCAGCTGAGTAAAAATGACCATCATTGTCAAATCTTTTCAATTTTCAATAATATATTGAGTAATCGCCAAGCAAAGTTGTTCAAATTAATATCAAGTGCATGTCTTGTATAAACTGAACATCAATTCTTGAATTTGAGGTCAGCAGTTGCATATGACGAAAACTCAAAGCAAGTAGAAAGTAGCTTCATCAAGCGTTGCTCTATCGAATACTAATTAAGATATAACCTGAAATCCAATTGTAAATCATTTAGATAAAATACAGTTTACTCAAGTATTAGGAACTGAATTTCAAAAACTGAATTGATTCAGCCTATAATACACACTCAATCGCTCCTTCTGCTACATAGACTAGAAAAATTTCATACCGTCTTCTCAACTACAAGTATCGTTTGCTTTTGAAATAATATTGCTGAACACATAAAATTGCTTCTAGTACGCTCCTCTCGCTTTATTGAGTATGAACAGTCTACATTCGTTCTTCTGTATATATTTTCAATTCCTTTTTAAAGTGCTTGTAAGCTGCCGAATGTCTCATGAAACTGTTTATGCTTTAATGGAATGGACAATGAGGAAACAGCAACCAGGCGATCATTCTAAATCTATCCCATTGATGGCGTTGAGTTTGTATCCAAACTTGGAGTTGATCGACAGTGCAAAAGGATAAGACGCTGCCTAAATAGCTCACAACAAAATGACTCTTATTAAAGATAATCCTATACTGGACATCTTTGACAAAGTAAAATCACAATTGGCTTATTCCAACCTATTCTTCTACTGTTCAATTACCCAAAGGTCCTTTTATAGGATCATCAAGTTGGTTAAATACTCCAGGCTCTTATAGAAACATAATATAAACAAATGTGGATGTCTTGCTGCATATAAGAGTACAAACAACGAGACTATCAGTTACCAAAGTTCAGAAAAAGTTTGGCGAGAGTTGCTTCCTCAACAGACCCTCATCTGATCAACTTACGCCAACCAACTTTTGAAAGCACTTTGTAAATATTAACACGACAGAAACAATCTTCAAATATAGACCAACGACTTCTCTGAATTTATATAATCAAGTCAAGAAACGAGATTCCATACACATACGAGTCAATTTAAATTCTGCTCTCGTGTCATAGCTGTTGTAAGGTGTGAAAACACGGTGTAGCTTTTGTCCCGTAAATAGTATACTTTTCAATATTGTATAAATAAAAGGACACTAACATCCTGTCTCGCGTGTTGCTATTAATCTGAACGCCAAGCTGACACATCCTTTTCCTTCGACCCCAACCGTCTATAATGAAATCCAATAAACCAAGATAAACTACCGTCAAACAAGGCTGTCTCGACATAGAACAAAAATTTGTATGCTATATGTGCCTAGGAAAAGTCACTGGACCTTCTTCTCTACCAAGAATGACCAGTAATGTTACCCTATCCTTTCTAAAGATGCAATCAACTTGGTTAAAACGCGTTTTTCTGCAAGTACTCTTCAACTTGCTTCGTTTGTTGGTAATTTCTTCCAAAGAATAGTTTCTAACAGGTTCTTTTTGGTTTCCTTTTACATCGAGTTGTAAAAAAGCTTCGCCAAATGCTTTTCTAAAATACTCTGCAACAAAGGTCCTTCAATGTAGCTAGGCTGCGTTGTCCACTTGTTTGCTGACTCTCTGTTTACCCCTTACATATATGACGAAACTTTTCATTTCTTATATTCTTTTGTTAATTAACTCATCTGCGTCTGGAACCTGTCCTTTTAAAGGTTCCTTCTTGACTCTTGTCCTTTGTAAACCTTTACACTCCATTACTCAAAGTAAATCCTCCAGAATGCTCTTCAATTTTTCTACCTAGTCAATCTACGCTTCATTACTGTGTTAAAGTGAGTAAAAGTTTGGGTTCTGTTCTTCTTCAAGTGGTGGAGTACTCTTCTCCCCTTGTGCCTTACTCTTCCAAAACTTTGGGCTCTGGACTTAAATAATTTCAGCCATTCGTTCAATTGAGTAAAAACATTCGTTGTTAAAGTGTTGGTTCTGTTGACTACTCATTACAATCTGTGATTTTAATAGTACTAGCCCATATTATTCTTCGAATCTAATATTCAAAAGTCATATCTTTCAAGTTGATAAGGTGACTATCATTGTCAAATCTTTTCAATTTTCAACAATAATGTCGAGTAATCGCTTAAGTTGATTCAAGTGACATCAAGTACATGTAATTATGTCACAAAAACTTTATTTATTCAACGATAAGTGCTTAAGGAGCCTCTCAGTGAAACTTTCAAGGTCTCCATCACTGTATTCCAACCCAATAGAATAAAATATAACAAGGCAAATCATAATAAACCAAAGCTAGTTTTAACCCAGAGGAAAAAGTTACAATTGACAATAGTGCCTTTTGTTCATTGGTAATAAAAACTGTATCCTCTTCGCTTATATAGTGTTGCACTGTGCTGTTTGATCCGGGGTTTCCTGTCTTCTGGACTTTTCACCTTGAAGTAGTAACTTGAAACAGCGACACTTGGACTAGTCTAACATTCAAATTAAACAGAGCTTCGTCAAGTGCTTATAAAGATCTTGTCTTCCTCTATATCCACTGTCCTTTAGCTACTTTGTGAATGTTGTCCTTTCAAGGGTTACTTCTCAACTCGTCGGTCTCATAAACTTTCCTAGTCAACTGCTCAACGTTAGGGGCTCAGTATCCTCAACATCTTTTCAACATGAATGTCTTGCTTTTTGTTACTGTGTTGACATGACTACAAGTTTGTACTCTGTTTCTCCTCAAGTACTGTGTACTTGTCACATTGGTGGATCTTCCAAAGTTTTCCAACTTTCAGTTTGGGAAAACTCATTTCGTTCTCTTGTATTGAGTGGACTGTTGGTCGTGTATCTTTCAACTAATCATTCTGTATATTTCATAGTGTTACTCAAGGTATGGTAGAGGCTGCTCATCCACTAACACGAAGCAATATCAATCCCATCAAATTTGTTCACCTTGGCCAAGACACAATTTTGCCGTTGGAGCGATACGTTTGTTGTCGACTGATACAACTCGTTGTGTTCACTACCACTTGAAATATTATTGACGTGTCAAAAACTTTCTTATTCAAACCAAGTTAAGGCAATTGAAACAACTTGTGTAAAAACGAAAAGACTAGTGCAGCCTTATCAGCTACTGGTATCGTCGACCGGTAAATGCTCTGTCCTTTGTTAGTACAGAGAGAGACTAACAAAGTTCACAAAAGAACTAGTTGCGCTTGGGTTCACCTACTTTGCTTACAGTAAAGAAAAATTGTAAGGAATGACTCAAGGTTCAAAATTCTCTTTTGTGTACACTTGGTCAAATAGAACAAAAAGGACTAGTTGATTTTCAAGTTTATCACTTTTGCAGGCAAAAAGTTGCTGACTTTGAAAACTACAAGTAAGAAAAGTAATAGTACTTTTTAAAAGTTTATTTGAGACTGGTGGCCTTTTCGAGCACAGAAACGTACAAAGGGAGCTCAAGCTGTTTTCGACTAGGCAAAATTGTCTTCCTCTTGGTCCGTCCTCATCCATTATTGGGTGGCAACCAACCTGTTTTCAGGCCACCTGTGCACGCTTCTCCAACAGCTTTAGTATATATACTTCACACAAAATTTTAAAATTTAAAAGAGTGAAAAGTTGAAAAAGATCATAAAAGAATGTGCAGTATCATAATATAATTCGAACACTGACAAATTCAACTGGAATCCAACACAAAGAAACACGAAAGGAACATTCTCATGTCATTTGTGGCAAGTAAAAGGCAAAAACTTGGTGTTGTAGTTTACATTGAAAAGTTTTCATTCAACGTTGTCATTATCATCGTCATTATATATACTCTCTACCATTCTACTGGTGATGGACTAGTCTAGTCCATGTCTGTTACGCACCCTCATGTCATATACAGTCAACATGGAATAAAGTAAAACAAAAGGATCAATAGCATTCAATGTGTGTTACAAGACTCCATAAAATTGTTCCAAGAAACATGGTACAATCAAGTTTCAAAGTCGGTACAATCAAGTTTCAAAGTCTGAAAAACATGTGTGACATACCCTTTTCTATCGACACAGT
>SDGA01000102.1:10000-304111 GCA_006232345.1 Galdieria phlegrea
AGATGGTTCGATTGGTCTTTCGCCCCTATACCCAAGTTACACGAGCGATTTGCACGTCAGCACCGTATATGAGCTTCCACCAGAGTTTCCTCTGGCTTTACTCTACTCAGGCATAGTTCACCATCTTTCGGGTCCCAACATGACAACTCTATCTCAAGTCGCTATTGCAAAATGGATCGCGTTGAACAAGTGTACATTTGTATTTCAATACACTTGAAAACACTTGATATTCATTGCTTTCACTAGGTAGAGTGAGATACTTCTCTTTCTACTCGCTGTCATGTTAGACTCCTTGGTCCGTGTTTCAAGACGGGTCGAAATCTACCATTTCGTCCATATTATTAACAATTTATTGAAAATTGTTTATAATACATAGAAAAATGATCTTACAAATAAAAATCAGACTTCCATGATTTGATTATAAAAAAAAACCATGGAGCAACTCTTTTTACAAGGTTATGATTATTCTTCCATGTTCATGGACCTAGAAAATCAGTCGTTTCTCTCCTCCTTTACAAAAAAAAAAAAAGACATGCTGATTTCCTTTGAAATTAATTACACTGGTAGATTGCGCTTCCCTCTTAACGGTTTCAAGTACTATTGCACTCTCTTTTCAAAGTTCTTTTCATCTTTCCCTCACGGTACTTGTTCACTATCGGTCTCTCACCATTATTTAGCCTTGGATGAAATTTACCACCCATTCGTATTTAAGGCTGTACTCTCAAACAACCCGACTCTAACCAAAGAATTATCGTAGTGCATCCTATTTAGATTTTTTGAAAGATAAACGGGATTCTCACCCTCCATGATATTCCATTCCAGAAAATTTGCTTTCAAAAGGATACAGATATTTCTTTGTTAACCATACATTTCCTTTTCTTCAAAATAAAAAAAAAGGATTTTCATTATGGGCTTTTCCCTATTCGCTCGCCGCTACTAGGGGAATTCCAGTTGGTTTCTTTTCCTCCGCTTAATGATATGCTTAAGTTCAGCGGGTATTCTCCTCTGATTGGAGGTCTATAAAAAATTTATTTATTGACAATATACAATTGTCAAATTACAATGAAGAATTTCTAATTCCAATTTGTGAATAGGAGAATATTGATTTTTTGTAATATAATATATCCCAGGAATACTTTTCACAATGTCACATTTCAACAAAACTAGAAAAGATTGTAAATAAAACAATACCATGTTTTGATGAAATTTAATGACACATATTGAAACATTCCATTCTCCAACCAAACAAGGAGAGAATACATATACAAAATTTACCAATACTCAATATGTCACCATTTGAAAATAGAAATGACAAATTACTTGAAATACTCAAATTTATCAATTCAAGTCATTTCCAATCCATTCTTTAATTACAAGTTGAATGTATAACCATTCACAATACAAAAAATGCATTGTAAAAATAAAACATTTTCAACTCGTATCAAAAAAAAGAATGAGATTTCAATATTTAATAGACACTCCAACAGAGGTGCTTTCAAAAAGTAAAACCCTTTGAAAGCGCAACTTGCGTTCAAATATTTAATGATTCACAAAGGCTTGCGTTTCACATTACATATCGCTTTTTGCCGCGTTCTTCATCGTGGTGAGAACCAAGATATCCACCGTTAAGAGCTTTTCTTACATTTATGTTTTCAATTCTTTTCAATGTTGTTTTTTTGGTTTTTAAAAATTGTAAAAATTGGAAAAGGAATGGAAGAATAAAATACAAACAGACAAGAGACAGAGAACTTGGAAAGAAAAAGACAATTCAAAGAAAATTTTTATTCCTCTTCCTTATTTTTCTTTCTCCCTCTTCTCCATCTCTAATCTACTCTTGTCATTCATCCTTCTTCTTTTCATCACAAGAAATTTTTATAAAATGCACAGGGTGTTTTGAAAATTCTTAATGATGATATAGAGAAATAATCAACATGATCATGATCTTACCATTATCTTCAAGCAAGTTCATGTATAACATGTCATTAATCATTCTCAAAAGTTTCATATCATCATCAGACACTGTGAATGATCCTTCCGCAGGTTCACCTACGGAAACCTTGTTACGACTTCTCCTTCCTCTAAACAATAAGGTTCAACCTACTTTCCACAAATTATTATCTCTCTAATTGAGAAATATTTTCGCAGTCTGTAGGATTCACCGGATCGTTCAATCGGTAGGAGCGACGGGCGGTGTGTACAAAGGGCAGGGACGTATTCAACGCAAGTTGAGGACTCACGTTTACAAGGAATTCCTCGTTCATGAAACTAGTTACAAGTTTCAATCCCAAGCACGATACTTTTTAAAAGATTACCCATTCTCTTCAGATAAGGATTTCATTTAACTCATTGAAAGTATCAGTGTAGCCCGCGTGCAGCCCAGGACATCAAAGGGCATCACAGACCTGTTATTGCCTCAAACTTCCATCTATTACAAACACAGATGGTCCCTCTATGAAGTTGATATTAATAAAAATTAAAATCTCTTTCAAAATTTTAATCTTATCCTTTCAACTAACTAGTAGGTTAAGGTCTCGTTCGTTAACGGAATTAACCAGACAAATCACTCCACCAACTAAGAACGGCCATGCACCACCACCCATAAAATCTTGAAAGAGCTATCAATCGGTCAATCATACTCATGTCCGGACCTGGTAAGTTGCCCCGTGTTGAGTCAAATTAAGCCGCAGGCTCCACTCCTGGTGGTGCCCTTCCGTCAATTCCTTTAAGTTTCAGACTTGCGACCATACTCCCCCCAGAACCCAAAGTCTTTGGTTTCCCGGAAAGTAATGATATCTTCCGTTTTTTTGGAATACATACCATCCCTTAGATGGCATCGTTTATGGTTAAGACTACGACGGTATCTAATCGTCTTCGATCCCCTAACTTTCGTCCTTGATCAATGGGTATGTCCTTGCCAAACGCTTTCGCAACTGATCGTCTTCCGAAAATCCAAGAATTTCACCTCTGACTACGGAATACAAATGGCCCCAACCATCCCTATTGATAATAGGATTTTAATCATTCTCATCTTAGCCCCTCAAAAAAATAAAAATTATTAAATTCCAGTTCTCTATTATACCATGCTAAATTATTCAATTCAACATAATCGCTTGAAACACTCTACTTTTTTCACAGTAATCTTCTAGTACACTTTTTATTATCCAAGTAAAGGATAACAAATACTGGACTAGCAGATAAAGTATGCATCTTCTTCTTTCATACTAAATTAGTATCAAAAGATAAAAATCATACTTTACATTTCAGACTACGGGCGTTTTAACTGCAACAACGTTCGTGTACGCTATTGGAGCTGGAATTACCGCGGCTGCTGGCACCAGACTTGCCCTCCAATCGTTACTCCATTGGTAGTTAAATTCAATGTCATCCCAATAAGATAACATATCAATGCTATCTATCGGTATTTCTTGTCGCTACCTCCCTGTGTCAGGATTGGGTAATTTGCGCGCCTGCTGCCATCCTTGGATGTGGTAGCCATCTCTCAGGCTCCCTCTCCGGAATCGAACCCTAATTCCCCGTCACCCGTCAACACCACGGTAGGCCTCGATCCTACCGTCCAAAGTTGATAGGGCAGAAATTCAAACAATGCGTCAACAATAAAGTCATTGTCAATCCACAAAATTATTCGGTATCACCAAAACATTTATCCAAAGGAGATAATTGTAAGGGGGTACTAATAAGTGCCATTCATTTTATAAAATAAAATGAAATGATTAGGCATGTATTAGCTCTAGCATTACTAGGGTTATCCATGTAAATTAAAAAACATTGTGTAGATTATAACTGTTTTAATGAGCCATTCACAGTCTCGCCATAAGTTTGGCTTATACTGGCATTTGCATGGCTTAATCCTTGAGACAAGCATACGCGACCCGCAGGATCAACGGGGTATCTTTTTAGAAAATTCGACTAGTGCGCAAAAATACAGAATGATTGACAAGGGGTTGTGATGAACAGCATCCATCCATTCATCATTTCTCCTCATCAACCTTTTCTGTGATTCACTACCAGCCATTTCCATCCTTTTCTATAACAAGAAAGGTGGATTTTTTTCTATTTACACATTGACAAAACATAAAACACACAAGTAAAGAATATGCAAATCACAGTTGTGCTTCGAAAACTTACTGTTATTCATTTATCCTTCATGTGCATTTTTTGTCTGTTGTTCTATCCTTTGTTCACTTCCTTCATTCTTCTAGAAAACTTTGACTTTGCAATTAGTGCATGATCGATAAAATTTAGACAAAATATTTCATCCAAACTCAAACACACACATCTTTTGCAAAAGAAAAAGATTTTCAAGAAAATGCATATAGTAACGTGTTTCATAGAATGAGCGGCGAATAAATTTAGAAAATATTTATCCTCTAAATTTTTTTCAAGCCAAAAATTGCTCATTCGAAAACTTGCTACAATACAATTAAACATTCAAATTTACCAAAATGGTAGTTTTATACATCAACTCCAAAACACATTTTACGCTGAAGATTGTTGCAATGGGTATTCATGAAATATTCAAACCCAAATCCAATCTTCCCAACACACAATTGATCAAAATAGTACAGATAGATTATCGCAATGATACAACGCTCTCTCTCGTATTACATTGCCTCATCTATACATAAAACCATTCAACTTGGAAAAAAAAAGGCTCATACAAACATTCGTTTGTATTCCAGTCAAATTGTTTCCAACTCGACTCAACCTTCCTCCTTACTATTCCACATAAACAGTCAAAAGAAAAATGCTAATCCAGTTTCCCGCCATTCGCAGTTTTTGGCGGGCTCAGAAGTCTCAGATTTCCCCATTTTACTCATCAAAAGATAAATAACCTGTAGACATTCATCCAAAAGCTTCCATCCAATGACGTGGAACTTCATGATGAATCTTCTTTATAAGACCAACCACCAATTCAAAAATACCATACTCTGTTTCACCACAAACATCATCCATTGTAAACACCAACAACACCTGTTTGTCAAACACTGTTCATATACAGTCCTCTGCAGTAATAGTTTTCTCCACTTGTTGCTTAGCTTATAAGATCACTAGATGTTTCAAAATAAAATCGACAGACAAAAAGGGAGTTCTTGTGAGGAAGAAAACTTCCCATTTAGTGCAGTTTATTGTCCCTTTTCTTTTCAAGCTAAAGGATTCAAAATATCTCAAAATTAAAATATTTAAAGTCTCCACAACTCTCAGTCCTCCTATAGTCATCATCAAGTTCAAGAAAAGCTCCAAAGTACACCTTTCAAAAAAAGTATTTTAAAAAAACCCCTACAAGATTGTACCAAAAAACTGTCAAAAATAAACTTTTCAACCACTTTGCCTTGCAAGTTCAACATGTGTTTTTCGAACAGTGTTCTGTAACTTGCTTGGTAAACAAAGAAGAATACATACAACAGAAAATTCAACTTTTTTTTTCCAGGTGACAAGTGTGAAGAACAGTGAATGGTTAAAGTGAAAAAGTCGTCCAAATTGACAATTGTTTATCAACAAAAAGAGTGATTACTTTTGGTATCTACATCTTTCTTTACAAAGCGTAATGAAAACACTGCAAAAAGTGTCTTTTCACTATCATGCAATTGATAAGCTAAATATACTTGCAAGCAAAGCTACTTTGTCAATCACACCACAAGTAACAAAGCCTTGGTAGACTCCTCGAAAAGTCTCTAGACTATCAAAACAAGTCTGCTCCCAAGCCTTTGAATAAACAAGTACTGAGCAGAGCTTTGTTCTCAAATGTACAGATAGCCGCTTCTGATTCAAGTAAAGACAATCGATAAATCAATAAGATAGCCGAGGTCATTCCATAAAAACGATCCTTCTTGACTTTGGTTATAACAAATCACTTTCTATTCTTTCAAATACAAAGATCTACTGCCTATCAAATATATCCTCTACTACTACTTTACCATTGTGATACACGATATCCAGTCAATTCAACAACAAGTACAAAATAAGAATATTCAACAATCTAAAAAATACACATGAAATTGCACAAGTACAATATGATAGGAACAAGTACAATATGATAGGCACATAAACCTTGAAACTGACAAAAAAAGACGTACGACACTTGGGGTTCCCGAGTGATCCCTCATCTCAGTACTAACCAAGCCTGAGGGCGCTTAGCTTCCGAATTCGGAATGGTTCGGGCGCATGTGCCACTAGTATGGCCGTACGTATCAACATAGGAAAATTATCTGTTTTTGAAACAATTTGTGAGATTCTAAAACGAGTATTGACCACCAAGTTGTCCACTCTATGAATATAAAAAAATGTAGACTACAAAAGTCGCAAGTCCATTTTTATGCAATACAAACTATACTTGGAAATTATAGACATGACTTTGTTTGATAATGGGTAAATCTTTCATTGGTACAAGTCGATACAAGAAATACATATAAATGACTAAAGCAACTGAATAAATGGCAAGTCAAAGTTTCCAGTAATTTTTGTCATAATTATTATGAATGGTAGATTTTATGCCCCCAAAAAAAGCGCTTCTTGTTCTACAAGTTAGATAACCAGGACAAACTTTTTGTCTATGGTAATCATGATAGGAAACTGTATTTCATTCAATTTTATCAATCCAAATGGAATATTATGCGACTTGTCCATCGATCATGTCAACCAAATAAAACTTTTGAAAATGAAAGAAATCGTTGACAATGTCAAAAATCATCTCGACAGTAGAAATAACAAGAAATCAATGTGCTTTCTAATGACGAAAAGTGTAACTACACAATGAAATGACTAGGTGAGATAATTAGGCAATTGATATTACGTGAAACATTCTTAAAACACCAATCGACTATTTCTTACTGTCAAGCACTTTTACATCTCGTGTCTAAATATTTGACGACAAGTCGTCTTTCTAAGTAAACTACCGACATTTTTTGTTAAAATGTTCAAGACATTGAAAGTATCACGTTCATGTTTTGAAGAAATCATCTAGTCTATCTCTCTGTCAATATAGAAACAACTCCCAAAGCTCCAAATGTATACAGAAAAGTTAAACAGGTTCTTAACATTCGAATGTCCTAAATGTCCTCTTACAGATTCCTGTGATTCAGAATAATAAATTTTTTCGAACACTCTGATGGTGACGAATACAATTTAGAATGACGACAATCGCTTCATGACACTGGTCAGCAGATTCAGCAGAGCCCACAGTCGAAATGAGCCATAAATTTCCTTCATGTTCCATGATCGATGAGGCAAACCCAACTACATATTGGAGTACCAATTGGGAAAAACTTTGATCAACTTTAGCCAGAGTAGACCTTGTAGGAGAATTTCACAAGTCAGCATGCATCATACTAGGTAGAAGGGTGTAGAACGACTTGTCTTTTTCCGGAGAAAAGAGCCTCTTGAAGTTTTATCAGTTTCTTTGGCTACTGATTGGTCTAAATTTCCTTGTTTGTTTGCTAACAAGGTCGTTTCGCTAAGTAACGGTATTGTTTGTAACGACAAAGATTCAAAATGAGCAATATAGAAACAAATATTTTGGCTCCTAAAGCTTAAGAGGACACTTGTAGACGCTTCTGAGCTGGCCACTTGTCACATTTCATCTTTGGGAGGTTGTTGACTAAAGAAATTTCAGCAACAACTTAGAGACTATAAATCTTATGCGTATATATTGTTTTCTAACTGGGTTTACAAACATTAAACCAGTGACCAAATCTTTTTATTAATGTTTGAAGCACCAATTAAGATTCTGACAGTTGCATACTTTCAATGACGTTTTCTTTCTTGGCTACCATGCATCAACCAACCACTATATAATACAGAATATCGATAACACTACTATGAGTATGTGTTCCTGCTCCGCATCACATCTACTTTCGTTGAACGTCTGGATTTAAGAAAAATCATTTCAGTTTGATCGTATGCCAACTGTATAGCGTTGAATGAGCCTATAATTGGTATCGCTTTTTAACTAATAACATTTACGTTTCAAAGAAGAATATACTCTAACTAGAAAACGCCTATCGAAGCCACTCTCTGTGAAATCCAATGGCAATCTCAAGTGCGTCCAATTCTTGTAGAGTATCAAGCTAACTGTTATCAACAGTAACTTTGTGCTTCACTAATATATCAGTAGTGAGCATCAGAAAAGCACAGTGAGCTTTATCTCAAAGACATCACAATTTGCTTCATTGTAGAAATACCAATGTCCCGCAAGTCTGGATTATCAGACAGAGTAAAAGCATTGGCAAGTCTATCCAGAACTTGTTCGCCAAAGATATGTTCCAAGTCCTCTTTGCAAAGAATAACAAGTTCACAATTATTTAAAACTTGAAAGCTTGTATCAACAATGAACCCAGCAGAATAAATACAATTTGTGTCATTCAACACCTTGGATACACTTGGAGCCAACTTTGTACTGATGATAATAAGCATACCATGTAAAGAATCATTTTCTGATAAAGCCTGACGATGAAGAGGCACCAAGAACTCTTCTGCGTCGTTTTTAATGTCACTCCATCTTATTCCATGAGTAATCCATCGACCCTTACAAGCAATTCCAACAACTAATCGACTGTTTCCATTCTTCCCGTGTAATTGAAACAATATATCAGGACCATGAGATGTTTCAGATTCAGAGATATAGATTTTTTCAAACTCAATGACTTTATCTACAATATGTTTCCATTGATTGGTGCCAAAAGTTTTTCTGTCAGTTCCTGGTAGTGCATCAGTGTAGTGAATAGATTTTATATAATGCAAAGCAAAGTCGGAAGAAAAAGACAAGTTCATTTGACTCCATATGGATGCTAACTCTGAAAGAATGTTTCTCAAAAAATCTTCCTTTCGACCACTGGAAAACATCAACCGAAACCTTGTCGCAACCAATCCTTCAAAAATGCGACACTTTGAATCATAAAAATACTCAACTGGCTGCATTCGAAGTGTTCCAAGAAGTATCTTTTCCAAAGGTGACGGATTGATTTCAGTTTCAATTTGTCCACTCACCCTTGGAATCCATACTTCATAAGCTGAACTTCTTGGCTGCCGATATACCTTTCTAATATACTCCTTGCGATACAAACACATATCGGTCACGAAATCAAATATGGGTACTAACTTTATAGATTCATCCGTTGTACTTGTTTTCAATTCCAGCGAATCACCAATATCAAAAGGAATGTGATACAAAGCCATCAATATGAGCATATCAAATATTATTCTTCGCTCTTCATTCAAATTTTCGAAGCGTGAAAGATAAGGTCAAACACAAAGCTGTTGTACATGTCTATCTTTCAACAATGCCAAACATTCCTCTCTTGAGATACAAGAATTGCCTTTTTTTCCTACATATTCTAAAAGAAGAGAAATAGCTGGCGCCATTAAACCAGGAACACCACCTGTATATTCCAATAGTAACTCTGCTAACTGTGCGATAGAAAAATTCTCATTACATAAAACTTCACTCACATAACGTCTGTCTGGTGGAAGTGTGGGACTCTTCTCAAGATGTTTTTGAATACTGTGTTGTTCTAATGGAGATAGTGAAATGAACTGGAGCTCTACTTTTGAAAAAGAACAAGTATATCTCTGTATGCTCAAACCTTCACTTTTGCCAACTACAATAAAAAATATATTGGCCTGCCCACAAAGTTTTCGAATAATTGAAAAAAAGTCATTATAAGGTCGAACAACCCCACCAACAGTTCTAAGTTGAAAAGACACAGCCAATCTTCCAAAGTATCAACTTCATCAAACGCTATAAGAAGATACTGGTTAGATGGAATGTTTAGGACACCTCGTACCACTTTTATAAACACACCAGCTCTCATCTTTATTTGACTATAAAACTGTTCTGGATCTGTTCGGGTAATGTGGGCTGTAAGTCTATCAGGTCTACATACAGGAGAGTAGCACTTCTCAAGTTTTCCACAAAGGTCCATCTTGAAGGGTCTTTCGTAGACTACACCAGATAAACCTCACCGACCTGTCTTACCAAGTTCAAATAATTTTCACAAAACGCTGTTTTGCCACTATCAAAAGGGTGCGGTGAAAAACAGATAACGTGCCGATCAATACGGGGACTGCCTAATCGCAACTCTTTCTCGGAGAAGATGCAGCTCAAACAGCCTTTCTGTCACAGACAAAACAACTTTCTCACGGTCCACAACAACACTCTCATACACACACTTGCACATTAGTTGCGACAATAGCTCAGACATGACAGCTACATAAGAGAACGACGTCAGAAATCCAACAAAGCAATGGAATTGAATCGTTAGATCGTTTCTCCGAAACTTCTCTCTACGGCAAAAAGTATTCTTGGCTTATTGGTTTTTATTGAATAGACTGACTAAGAGCAGGCAGCATTAACAGGCATCGTGGTATGCTCACCAGTCTTTATACTACTGGATGAAGTTTATAACGATTGAACAGAAATAGGCAATATTCTTTGTTGAAGTAAAAGACCTGAAGTTTCTAACTAGCAAAGGCACTTTATTTTTGTCTTTCAAACTAGTTTATTCAAATAAATAAAATACCTAATATTTTGGCACTCGAATTTTATTCAAGAGCTAGTGGTTTTGGGAAAGTATCCAACTACTCTTGCTTGATAGGTTTGGCTTGCTTTGCTTTCTACTTTTTAAAGACAAAATAGAAGAATTTTTGGTTTTTATTGTCACGCACCTCACAAGAGATGAGTTGGAGAATTTCAGTGGAATATAGCCTATCTTACATTCTGTAGAAGAAATCAACACTGAGGTACTGTCTATTAAGCAATTGGTCAATTTGGGAGCAGAAAAGACTAGTAAAGTATATATCTGGCAGCCCTCGTTAGGATGCCTTGTTCAAATTGACTTTGCTTAGAATGTAACAAGACAATGAATCACTTGGAATTGTCATCAGAGAATTTTCATGTTAGTGAGACTTGGAAACTAAAAATTTTCTTCAACTCCATATTGATGTATTTGGAGTTTATGCAAGTTTATCTATTCTTCTTATATACAACCATCCTCTCTTCTCCTGTTTGTCATTCTCCAGTTCCTGTATAGTCATTGTACTCAACATTATTCTTTTGAAATTATTTTTCCGAATTGCATGACCACTGGAAGATTATCATCTAGTTGAAAAAGAATTATGAAATAAGAATGGTCGATATGAGAAAGATGTTGACACTCTGGAGTCATTCGTGTAAAGACATGATAAGCGTTGACTACAAATAATCATAGTATCTCTTTGAAAACTTAGTTTTATGCTTAGAAAGATTCTTTATAACTAAAATTATTGGGTCCATTGCATATGTATAAATCCAATTATTGGAAAATTAAAAGGTTATTGACTTGAATCCTATAGTATAACCTTCAGCAACTACAACTCTGATCTTTTTCCTCCTTTTGTGACCACGATTTACTTGCTCTGGCTATGGCTTTCAATAGACTTGAGAAAAGAGGAATTGGCTTAATCGATATCTGATGTCCAATAAATAAGCTTATATAATCAAGAAACTGGGGCTAATTACAATAAACCATTCTTATATGTCTCTGTCGCTCATGAGACAGGTGTCAGGTTCACCTATTGTTTCTAGTCGTTTATATTCGTTTCGTTGTCTCTAAAGTATCTTTGCAAGTAACACAAGAAGATATGGGCTTACAAACAGTCCTTTTCCTAGGCAACGAATGAAAATTAGTTTCTATAATATTCAAGATGGATGATTGAGTAGCAGATTTGCCATCCAAAGTAAAACGCAGTATTTCAACCTAAGAAATTCTAAATAGATACATTTTTGACTTGTTGTTTAGTCAAGTCAAATGGATGACGTTGCGATACAAGTCTTTTTATTGTCACTCAAATATCAAAAGCTAAAGAGAAATTTTTGTAACAAGTTCAACGAGCTACAATCAGCACTATATGATCATATTATTGCCTTTCCAAGTTTATCTAGCATCAATGGTTTAGAGAAAGACACTATTCTTATAGAAAAGGTATGATTGTGAATATGTAAGATAGTTTAGTACTTCTTATCAATGCCATTCATTCTGTTGTGAATGGGTTAAGGAAGTAGATGCTTGAAATTTCAAAACACCAATTCCGATAAAATGAATTTGCTCTTATGTTTTAGTCTTTATACAGTCCTTCCATATCCAACAATGATGGATTGTTAGAAGATCATTTCCAAAGTCAACGACATCATTCATGTACACGCACATTCATAGTCAAAATCTTTCATTTTCAAACATCCGCAACCAAGTTCTGAGGTCTATAGTGAACAAATGCCGTTAGGCAAATGTTTTTGTTTCATTCTATTGAGAAATACTTTCTATTCAGTTTCTGTGTTATCCAAAGAAAAAGACGTGTGTCACAAAAAAGACATTTAGGTGGCACTCTTGCAATCAACCACCTCTTTGGTAAGCTAGTATTTAGTAAGCAAGTAATACTGATTCAGACTGAAAATTGTGTTTAAATTTACAAGGTGTCGGTAATTGGTATCGATTCCTATCCGTGGCATTCCTATAATCCTAATGCCTTAAATATACAAACATTGATAAGGCTATAACATGCAGGAAAGAAACATCTTTGTATCTCAATACATATTGTGTTTGATGACTTTCACTTTAATAGGCCACTAACATTCATTGTGATATTGGTTCAACCCAACTGCATAAGGTGCAGATATCCTCTCTGAATCGGCTACTCTTCTAAATCTACTGTGTCTAACCACACCTCTCTGGCCAGTTAAGGTACTAACAGAAACTACTCAAGTGTCACGAAACTAATTGGACACAAAGTTCATACAATTTATTTCCTTCACGCGTAAACGTTGTATTCAGAAACAGATTACGAAACAATGTTCACTATCATTGTCTCTTCATACAAGAATCTTATCCAAGGACTTGTTAAGTGAAACAATATCTCGAGCGAAACCACGAATGCCCTCTGCAAGCTTTTCAGTTGCCATAGGGTCTTCGCTCATCAGCCAACGAAAACTTTTTTCATCCGTCGGAATCCTTTCAATATTCTTCTTTTTGGACTCTTCCGGATCGAGTTTAGGAACCACAACTTCATCAGACTCCATTAGCTCGTTCAATAGCTTTGGTGCTATCGTCAACCGATCACAACCTGCCAGAGCAAGAATTTCACCCTTGTTCCTGAAACTTGCACCCATCACAATAGTTGGATACCCATACTTTTTATAATAGTCAAATATATTTCGAACCGAAACTACTCCAGGATCATTATCTGCAGTATAATCAGTTCCATGATTCTTTTTATACCAATCAAGTATGCGTCCAACAAAAGGAGAGATAAGAGTTGCTCCCGCCTCTGCAGCTGCTACTGCTTGAGCTATATTGAATAGTAGCGTCATGTTGCAATGGATTCCCATCTTTTCAAGCAAACTTGCAGCTCTAATTCCCTCCCAAGTCTAAAGAGCAAATGTGAGGTATCCTTTCTAGTCAAAGTCTTGTCCACTTACCGACGCCAATTTAATAAGAATCCGATTCTTCGGAACACCAACTTCTTCATAAAGCTGAATGATCTTTTGAGCTTGTTTTACAGACCCTTCAATATCGAAACTTAATCTGGCATCTACTTCGGTTGACACATATCCAGGAACAATTTTACAAATTTCTGCACCAAAGTTGACAAACAACTTGTCTCGCACATTATCCAAATGTTCCTCTGTAGTTGCACCTTTATACTTGCCATATTTCAAGGCATCTTCAACCAGGTGCTGGTACTGAGGCATTTGAGAAGCCTGATAAATCAAAGAAGGGTTAGTGGTGGCATCAGTAGGCTTAAAATTGACGATTTGTTCAAAGTCTCCAGTGTCCGCAACAATAACCTTGAAACGATCAGTAGATATTTTTCAGCAACTGGTGACTTACTGTAAACTTTTGAAGTTGTTCTAGTTGAGAAGCGGCTTGTAACGTCAGGATTTGTGGACGCTGGGATACACGGTGGAAATTCTTTGTTGGAACCCGTGTTGCTCTTCTAGACTGAAGGTTAGTAAACGACCCATTAAAAACACGTTCAAGTGAGTTATCTACAGGTGCAAACAACGAAGAAACAAACATAAACATTTGCTTTCAATGACTAATGCTCTCCAATGCATTAGAAATGTTAGTGCAAATGGGTTTAAGGAAACACAAAAGATGATTGAAAGGAAATAATGGATGTTTTATCAATGGTCTATAGTTGCGACCAACAGTGCTTGACTCAATATGAGGTTTTGTTTTACGTATGACACAGAAAATTTCAACAGTTCTTTATCTTGTTTCTTGATTATTCCACAAAGTGTCAGCCTGTACAACTGATTTGAGGTAATAATACGAATTCTGGAGAGATAGAGTCATGGTAGCTAAATGGGTTCTCATACAAGTACCTGAATCACCACATTTAACGTCCATATTTTTGTTTCCAAATAGGAGCTTCGAGTTCTTCAAAAACCAAACAATTCGAACAGTTGTAGCTTCTGAAAGCCAATGGGTCAATCACAACAGTGAAATACTTGGGAAGAGCAAAAGATGAGCAGCACATTAATGAACTCGTCTCTTTTCGACAAGTCTCGACAAAGTAATGCTAGCAAACTAAAACGTTTAGAATTGAGCACTGACATTTGCATATTTATATGTCAAACACTAAAAAAAGATATGAGTTGATGTTATACTTATCACTTGGAATAGCAGGTCATTGAGAACTTTTTCGAGTTCGTCACTATAAACGGAGCCTTTCTGACTTGCTTTCTGAAAACCAGAGAAACCCTAGTGAGAATAAGGAATGCAAAAATACTAATTAAAACTGCCCAAATTTTCAAAGCAAATGGATAATTATAGGGCGGAATAGTAAAGTTCATTGCAGACAAGCCTATTATCTAGATAGTTGATCATTGATCAAAAAACAAATCTTAATATGAAAAGAAATATATACTGACCAATAAACAAAAACCAAACAATGCCGAAACAGTCATTATTGGCAAGCCAATCATTAAAAGCTGTAACTCACCGAAACGAAAGTTGAAGAAATTGCTTGTTCAAGATGTCCAACTTGAGTTTTCCAACGAATGATTTCATTCTTGCGACTGGATAGTTGCTAAAAAAGTTGTGGTCAATTAGACAATGATTTTATCAATATTTTCCAAGTTGCCTCTAAAACAATGGGACACAAAACAAAGGAAAAGCTGGAAACGCATGATTCTTTGTATTAAGAACGTTAACAAACGAGCTAACGTTGTGATTCCATGCAAAATGATATAATAAGAACGAGTCTATTGATAAACTTTCTCCCTCTACTTACTGGAGATATCATATCTTCAATTCTACCAGAAGAATAGTTGTTTGCCTCAATAATTGTCCTGTAAGAGGCACCAATGACCCAAGTAACTCTTTAATAGAGACAATATCCTGAAGTAAAACTTTCTCCAATCTTCTTGAAAAAGCTTGATTTCTTAAAGCTTCCTGTTTACAAGACAGTATATTTTTTAAAATTAACCAATCACTCCATGTAGTTGTGTGAGTGGTATCTATCCAGTGAAGCTCTTTCTTGTTTTCAAGCGACAGTAGCAGCGTTAGCCACCAATGACTAAATTGTCTTTAATGGATACTTATAAGTTGTTTAGTGGATAAAGGTTTCCCACACCGACTTGTGCCTCATTTTTTTGGAGCGATAATATAACGTCTTGTGATGACTATCTTAAATTGAGAAAAAACTTTGGATACAGAGTGCTTTGAAGGGTTCTCATTAGAGAATGTTTCCAAAGAGGCTTTGCAATCTAGAACGCTGCATTTGTATATGTATATTTGCGAAAGTTAGAGCTAACAGAAAGTAGAAATTTTAAATGGGCATTATACTATTTGATGATCAAGTCTGCACACTTTCACCGTCTTTCAATAATTGATGCTTCAGTATTCATCAACGCTGTCAACTGGTTGTTCGGCAATTGGTTTATAATTAACCCAATGATCCCTCAAACCATCCGTCGTGAATGATTTCTTCTGGGTTCTTTAATAAAATGATGAAGGGTTTCGTCGGCGTCTAGTGCACGAAAAAGGTTACCCTCCAGAAGCTTGTTACAGCAAGAAATACCTTTATCCTTCTGATATATTGGAGACCAGAAGAAACACTTTATTATGAAAGTGTTACTGAAACCACTTTTGTACGAGGAATAGTTTCTCTGTTTTGGGCACACTTTGTGTGAAATCTTGGCATAACAATTATATATTTGCGTGTGCTGTGACTTTGACAAATAAAAACTTTGCACAACACAGCTCCAGCTCGTCATAGAAAACAGGTACCTGCAGTTCCTCAACAACCAAAACGCACATTGTGTTCCTTGCCCTACAGCATCCTATTCGAAAGTTAAATTGCGCCTTGTTCTAACTAAATCTTCCACTCTTGTACAGCTACCCAGCAACTTGAGTATTATTCACTGTTCGAGCTCAGAAACAACTTGTATGCGACATTATTCGTTTCTTCCACAAACGCATAACCTAAATTTTCGATAGATGCTTTCAAGTCATTTCTTTCACTTTCTGGTACTTGCAGTCCAACCAGTACTCGTCCAACATCGGTTCCATGGTTGCGGTAATGAAATAGACATATATTCCAAGACGAGCGCAAAGCCATCAAAAACTTCATGAGTGCTCCAGGTCTTTCGGGAAACTCAAAGCGAAAAACAACTTCATCAGTAAGGCCAACAGCTCTTCCTCCAACCAAATGTCGCAGGTGTAGTTTGGCAACTTCATTTTCAGATAAATTGAGTGCATGATATCCTGCTACTTGAAATTTTTTTAATGCTTCCATAGCACCTTCCTTATTTGAGACACTAATACCAACAAAAACATGAGCTTTGGGAGGACCAGCATATCGATAATTTGAATTCAGTGACGCTGCAGCCTGCAAGGACTTGTATCAGTTGACGAAATGAGCCCGGCTCCTCTGGAATAGTGACAGCAAAAACTGCTTCTCTATGCTCTCCAATTTCCGCTCTTTCACTAACATGACGTAAACGATCAAAGTTCATATTTGCACCTGAAGCAATGGCTATCATGTTCAAACCTGATATCTGTTCTCTCTCCACATATGCCTTTAGACCTGCGATAGATAAAGCTCCGGCTGGTTCTAATACCGAACGTGTGTCTTCAAAGACGTCCTTAATAGCTGCACAGATTTCATCTGTATCCACTAAAATAATTTCATCAACAAACTGTTGACATAAATGAAACGTCGCTTCTCCAACTTGACGTACAGCAACCCCATCAGCAAAACCTCCAACTTGTTTCAAAACAATTCGTTCTCCGTGTTCTAAACTTTGTTTCATTGCATCTGCATCGACAGGCTCTACACCAATTATCTTTACTTCTGGACGAAGTCTCTTCACAACACAGGCAATTCCAGCAATCAGACCTCCTCCACCAACAGGAACAAAAACTGCATGTAAGGGTCTTCCACTCATTTGACGAACGAGTTCCAAACCAATTGTTCCCTGGCCAGCAATAATATCAGGGTGATCAAAAGGTGGTACAAAGAAGGCTTGTGTTTCTTGAACAAGTTTCATCGCAAATTCTTTTGCTTCATCAAAGTTGTCGCCATATAAGACAGCTTCTGCACCACGTGCTTTTACTGCATCAACCTTGATTTTCGGAGTTGTTTCAGGCATAACAATAGTTGAAGGAATACCAAGTTTACTAGCTGCCAAAGCGACACCTTGTGCATGGTTACCTGCTGAGGCTGCAATGACACCATTCTTTAGCAAGGTCTTTGGAGTATTAGCCATAAGGTTATAAGCACCACGTAATTTGAAAGAAAATACTGGTTGTTCGTCTTCACGTTTCAAATACACATTATTGTCGACACGAGTAGATAATAAAGGAGCAAGGTTTAGCGGCGATTCAATAGCAACCTCATAGACCCTAGAGAGTAGGACTTTTTCTAAATACTGATGACTTTTCTCATTTTCATAATTCTTCGGTAAACTTGTAGATAGTGTGGGTAACGATGTATCAGCGTCGGATGGCAATCCAGAACTATGGTTCATGTGGATAAGAAAGGGCGCATCAACAGTCTTGATGCACGGTACTATTCTTGACCGACAGCGAACATATAAACAGTTTCTTTTTCTTCCAATATATATTCTTTGAAAGTTATCCAACTTAACATGTCCAGTGACGGAAAGTGATGCCACATAGCATAGGTCTGTTGTGCTCATCGGACTGCGGTTGCAACCAAATAAAATTGGTGATGGAGCGAGAGATGATGAATGACCATACACATACGGCACAGCAGTTGTACGAAGCTTGGGAAGAGACTTTCACAAAATGCATAAAGTCCATAGGAGAATACTGCAATGCGATGCAGATTTTTAAGACTATATGTGAGGTTCATCCTGTAAATACTGTTCCAAAGTCGTGCTTGTTTCCTGAGTTGGATGAAAACATGCAGTTTGTCGAAGTATTATATATAGAATCTATAACAAAAACGTTTTTCCAAGAACTAAATAACTTGAAAGATCAAACAGACAGTATAGCTTCGTTTGTCAATAAGTGTCTTAGAAAGTTTCGGAAGCTAGAGAGAGAATCTTTGGGAAGTGCAGTGTACCAAGCGTCAGTAGAGTATGTTTCACCCATGGAGTACTTTTCAGGATTAAGTTATCTCTCTAAAATCGTTTCAGAACAGAAAAGTATGTTGGAGTCACTCAGTAGGAATATACGTTATCATACCGATTTCCGTACCTTTGAAGATTGGCAAAGAAAACAGCATCTGTGGTTAAATGAAAGTGCTGTGGAACGAAACTATTTGAGGGATTGGTTTCTCAAGTTGAGTCGACTTGGAGAGAATCGGACATACGCTTGAGATGTTTGAGAACATTAGCTTGCTCTATTCTCACTTGGAATCCTTTTTCTTTCTTTTCCATCCTAACAAAGATGATATTTTTTGTCAGTTGTCTTATTTTTTTGGGACAAGCTTCATTCTTGATGAATAAGATGTGAAGGTTTTTGAAGTGCAAAACTAGTCGATGCATCTCTTCTGTTCGGAAAAGATAGTTACAAGGCAGTAACATAGAATTCTTTTAAAAATTAGAATTCTAGCAACATGAATATCCTTATTTTTGTTTGTTTTCTGTCCTTCAAAGCAACCGGTTGTATTTCAAGCACCAATGCTTCTGCATGTGACTGACTTGTGAAGCTTTCGTCACCATGAGGAATCACCTCAAAGTCTTCTTGTGCTTTGAGCTGAAAAATTTGTATAGGCTGAACATGTTTTCCATTCGACAAGTTTCTATCTATCTTGCTCATTCTTCATTTTTTCATGCTGACTTTATCTGATTGGCGACAATGATAGTAAAGAATGTTATGAAGAAAACATTTTTGCGTTGCCACCAGTTACATAAATGAGACACTCAGTGCTCCAAAAGGCTCGGTTCCATTTTCCCATATTCGCTACTCTACGCAATGACATGCTTCTTTAACAGGTCTCTTTAGGACACTTTCCAGTTTCTGTAAACACTTCCAATTTTACTAGTCCAATAAACAAAGAACTTTATTTTAGCTCCCATAAACAACGCCCAAAAATTCATAGTTTTTGTCTAGCGCAAAAGAACCAATTTGCTATGGTATCAGCATAGATATTTACAAATCCATTTCTTTCAAATAATAAATCCTTTTTCAGGTTCCCAAACTTTTCCGAAAGACAATTTTGTGATTACCACCTATGTCGGATATGGCAAAGTTTCATAATAAACATTTTCCATTTTGATGAATACGTAGATTGAGGACAGTCACATATGTTGTCTGAAGTCACCTGGTCTTTGCTCAGGTCTGCTTGTACACAATTTCCCTACTTTCGTTTGTAGAAATTGTCATTATTATTTAGTATTTTATGTCTTGAAGTTTCATTGGCACATATCCATCTGTCCGATAAGAAACCTATTGTTCAAGGGCAATGGAGTCAAACAATACGAGTGGATACCAATGCAGCAAAATGCAATTTTCATCTCATTTTGCTCGTCCATCCAGTTGTATTACCTCCGCAAAAGACACTAATACAAATGGAAGCAAGTCTTGATTGCAAAAGTCGTTTAATCAAATCACTTTTCGGTCCGTTGATGTCCTTGTGGAACAGGTAATTTTCGTTTCGTTGTTTCCAAGTCATCAAACCTAGGTAGTGTGACTTATCCTGTGTACTGTGCTCCCTTTTGAATCAAGTTTTCAAGAAACCCTTTGTCTACTGAATTTTGTCCTGAAAAATAAACACTGAGTTTCAACGACAGCATTCTTTCAGACTTGACAATGTATGGGTATTGAAAGTGACATAAAAAGAATTACTTTTCGTATTTAAATGATAACTGGAACCAAACTTTTCTTTGGAAGACTTTAAGTGCAACTTGAAACATGACACGGCGGTTGACAGAAAACTGTCGGAAAAGTGAATGCATAGGATTGCTTGTACTCCTTGACAGAGTGGGAACGTTTGAATTGACGTATTTTATATCTACTAGATTCATTCTGTATATGAAATGTTTCCAGTTTCCTAGTCAATTTTGTTCTTTTCTATTTTGTCTAGGCTAGTTTCTAGAGGAAAAAGGATGACGGCTCTCTTTCAATGCCGTAATTCTCCCAAAATCTTTGCCAGTTGTCATCTTGAGGTTCTGTCTCGTCCTGTTCAAACTTGTTCTCGCACAATATTGTTCAATTTGTTTGCCATATGTTGTTTCCTTAAGGTGTTTTCGCAAAAAACCGAGAAAATTTCCTTTTGTTTGGGTTTTTTCAGTTCTTTAAAACCATGGGAATAGGGTGCAGTAAAACGGGACGAGACTATGAAGGAAAAGAAACTGGCGAAGAGGTCCTGTTTGAGCCAGTGTTATCAAGGCGTCAACAATGTCGTTCTTTTAATGCTCGTCCACCTTCGTTATTGGATTTGTGTTTACAAAGGCTGAGTAGAAACTACAACCTTCTAGGTTGGTTGGAGTGGGTTGGTTTTTGAAAACTTACAACTAACTGCGAATAGAACACGTTTCACTGCCCAGGGAAGTCGTTCAGCGTCTGGCGGAAGTTTTAGTAGATTTGAAGCTGTTGAATTGCGAATTTTTGGAAATTTTGCAGCATTATTGTATATATAGGTTGTCTTTCTCATCTCAACTACAGGTAATGTTTCCCTTCTGGATAGAGATAATATTTATACAAGTACATACTAGGTTACGGATGAATGGCTGTTCTACCTTCAAAACATACAAACTCTGAGTCGTCTAGAATTGGTGGACTGCAAACTAGTCACAGACGAAGGACTGTCCAATATTACATGTTTATCATCCCTGACATATCTGAATCTGGAAGGTTGTGTACAAATAACGTCGGAGGGATTGAGAAGCTTATCCACATTGAAGTCACTGAGGGTTTTAATATTGAAATCTTGTAAGCAAATTACTAGCGAAGGCCTCAGCTCACTGGCAACTTTGCACAACTTGAAATGTCTAGACATTGAACAATGTTCAAACGTTACGGACGGTTTTCTTCAGAATCTTGGCCGTTTGACTAGACTGGAAAACTTTAATTGTGCTTGGTGTTTTCGGTTGTCGGATAATGGTTTAGCTATTCTTGCAAGCTTCCACAGAATGAAGTTTTTAAATATTTCGAAAACGAGAACTTGTCAAGTTTTTGGCAAGTTTCTTCCCGGTATGTTTATATTATTTGTAGCATATGAGCTACTAACCCTTTAAAGGTATGCCTCGCCTCCGAAGCCTTAAGGTTGCAGGCACAGGCTTTAGTGATAGAGACGCTCAGTGTCTGAGAGGTTTGTACAGCCTGAGAGAAATTGACGTAGAAGGATGCAACGTAGGAGATACCTTTCTTGCAACGATACATACCTTGTCGTCTATTCTCAAGTTGAATTTGGGTTATACCAAAGTGTCTGAACGTGGTGTTTCATTGTACGTTGGCAATATGTTAAAGTTACAATATCTTAATTTGGTATGACCATTTCTGAATATTCTGGAATGTTTTTTTACACTTTTTAGGATTCCTGCATGATTGGAGATTATGCCGTCGAACATCTATCAAAATTGGAATATCTGAGGCACCTGGATCTGACGGATACTGCAGTTTCAAGCTCGGGACTTACTGGTCTTGTTAAACTTGCTTCTCTTGAGACTCTTATACTGGCATATACTTCGGTTTCAAATTCTGGTTTGGTAAATTTAAAGCATTTATCCAATTTGGAGTATTTGAGCCTAGATGCTCGTGGGATAAGTGACGATGGCCTGGCTTGCCTGAGAAAACTGAAAAATCTAAAGCATCTAGACCTTTTTGGTGCAAAAGTAACTGATCAAGGATTAAAATATATTTCGGAGATATCTGGTCTTCAGTCCTTAGAGGTGTGTGCTGGAGGTATTACCGATGCTGGACTGGACAGTTTAGCAAAGCTACGCTCCCTGAGAGTTTTGAATTTATCACAGAATCATCGAATCACTGATACCGGAATGGAACGCTTATTGGGTAATATTATTTTAGTATTCGAGGATTCACTAGTGTATGACTAAAAATTTGTAGGTTGGCCATTTCTAGTTTCTCTGAATTTGAGTTATACTGGCGTTAGTGATAGTATTTGCTCCTTTATACAGAAATGTCCTTCATTATGCAGTGTTGCTGTTCAAGGATGTAATCTCTCAATAGCAGCAAAAATACGATTGAGAACGCATCCAAGAATTTCTGTGGTTGGCGCTGGAATGGGAAACTACCCATTCAATATGTGATTCTGCCGTATAGGAATGAGTGCCACTAATTTAAGGCATACAAGTTTGTTTCTTACGCGTCCGTTTACTATTTGATTGTTTTTTTATTTTGTTCTCGATTGATTTCTTTGAATGATAATTATGCACAGTTGTAAAGCTCTTATTTTTACGAAAAGTATTTTGACCCTCTCATATCCCCATATGGATAAAGTTGTAAGAAGGGGGACACTATCCAGTACAAAGATAATAGGAATGGAACCCTCACTTTGGTGTTCCCCTCGTATAGTCTGTCTATTTCAATCCTTTTGATGCTCATTGAAAGAAAAATACGCTGGTTTGAATGCCCTTCAATGTTTTTACCGCTTGATCTGTCAATCGTTGGGGATGCATTCTTCATCTCATTTCACGTTTCCAATGGCTTGTGGTCAGGCAACATGTTTTGTTTGCAGCGTCACGTCTCGTTTTCAACGTCCTTTAAAAGTTTCGGACAAAAAAATTTTTGTCAATAAATACCAGTTGTTAAGGTTACGCAAAACATGTAGAAATGGTTGTTATCAAGCACAACTGGAACGTCAGGCAGAGACGGAGAGGAGTAATTCCCCTGCGCATTCCAACAATAACAGTGGAGAACAACAAAACTGGAGTTCGAATCTTTTGCAAAAGAGATTGAAAGAACAGAAGAGCGGTCTAAAAGGCTCAAGGTATGTTTGTATTCAAGGCAAGCTACACAGTTGGAGGAAACCTGCGAGGAACTGTTGAATAAACTAACAACGAGACATTCAACGGACGACAGTGTCGAGAGTATAAAGTTTGTAGAAGAATCTATCTTGCCTGCTGTTAGGAGTACGCTCAAGGAAGCTCAAGAAGTTATTGAGGCGTTGAAGGTTTGTCTTTTTCCTTGAAAAAGCTAGTCACGAGACACTTACTTTTTCTACTAGAAGTTGTCTTCTGAAGGTAACGAAGCAGAAAGCGTACACACTTCGAAACTTGGTGTTTATGAGAAACGTTTAAAAGAAGAGCTTCGAAAACAATCTTGGGAGATAGACTCTAAAACACAATGGGGAGTGAGCAATAGTTCCGCCACAGTTGAATTATCGGGAGCGTCGGAACGCAGAAGGATTCCAAGGCTATCGGTTTCTGCAGCACCAATAAGAAAGGCTGCAAATCGTTTCCTTAGAACCGATGGCAGTGTAGATTTTCGAGCAGTTCGAACGTCAGTAGAATGGCTACTAGATAGAATGTTGGAGACATGGGAACGTTTAAATGGACGTTCATCTGAACCTAAACTAACAGACCAATTGGTGTTACGGGATAAACGTTTTATGTTTGAATCTGATACTATTCGAGAGACGAAAAGAAGAATTGAAGAAATAGAAAGAGAGCTAAAAGAAGCAAGTAAAGCTCGTGAACTGATTCTTCGGAAGGAAGATCCTTTAGGGAAGTTGATGAAACTAAAAGAAATAAGAAATTTAGATGAGAAGGTTGATTTTTCTTTTCTTTATATTTTTACCAAAGTTTATTTACCCAGTTTAGGTCGATAACTTGCGGAAATCCTTGGCTATAAAGGTTCTTCAAGTAGAGTTGGAACGTGTATACATGTTTTTATGCCAAGAAGTAGAGTTATCTGATGACTTTGCTGAACAGAAAATTCTTGTTGCAGCTTATGAGGGTGCAGATTCTCAGCTTGAACGTCTTAGCGTTTTAGCAGATTCCAATGTTGCGTTAGTTGTCAGCGATGATGAATTAGGAACACTTGCTTCGGGTGTAGAAGATATTCGTTCACGGTTGGGGCTTGAAACAGATGCTTATATCAGTGGGTGGGATTGGAATCGTTTACAAGTCAGTATAGTTGTATGAATTAATATCTTTTGGGTATTAATGATTTTTTAGACATATTTTGGAGATATTTGGAAAAAGTCTAAAGAAGGATTGGAATTTTATACACGAGGGACGAAGTTATTAGGTGGTGATATTATGTATGCTACGAAGTATGTTTCCTTTTTCAAATCCATTTTCATCAGGTTCATCGTGCATTAGATTAATTAGGAGAGCAGTGTCAGGTTATACCTTATCTCCTCGTGAAGTTCGCACATTACGTCGAACAGGACGCGATCTTCTTACTCTACTTCCTTTTACCCTAATTTTGATTCTTCCGTTGACTCCTGTGGGTCATGTTTTAGTTTTTTCATTCATTCAACGATACTTTCCAGATCTATTTCCCAGCACATTTGGTGAAAGCAGACAAGAAAGAATGAAGCGATATGAAGCAATGCAATTGAAGGTGAGCGAGACGGGAAGAAATAACCAAAGCGCAAATTTGCAGACATCAGAGTATGAAAAGGCGCATGATGCAAAAGTCAAAGATGGAGACTCCACGTTTCTCTCAGATCCCATGACAATTTTGTCTATCCCAAACAAGTCAACGGACCAGCACAACCACATCCAAACCGAAGATAAAGACTCCTTGGAGTCATTGCCTAGTCTCGATGAAGTACATTTAGCGGAGTAAAGCATTCTGTAAGAATTTTCTTTTTCTATTTTTTGCGAGTAGCCTGGATAAACAGATATTTCGTTAGTGTCAAATTTCGACAAAAACTGAAGAAGAAGCTAGTATCTATTTTGTAAGTAGTGAATGTAGCTATGTTCTATTCGACTATGCACCACTTATTATAGGGTTTGGAAAATAAATGTTATAATAAGTAAACCACTACAGCTGTATTCTGATTCCGTTAGACTGAATAAGACAAAAGAATTCCCCATAGAGTTTTCACTTTGTTCATCAGTTTAGTAGCATTGCAGGTTAAAGGAATGCTTAGTAACACAGATCACTAGCAAAAGGCACTCTAAACCAAACAAAACAAAGCAATGAAGACCGCTCTACCCAGGACTCGAACCTGGAATCTCCCGCTCCGGAGGCGGACGCCTTATCCATTAGGCCAGCAGAGCGTCAATTACAAAAGATATGGATTCGAAAATTAAAATGTTTGCCATATCAGCCAGAAAAGCTTCTCTCAAGAGTTACAATAAATGATAAGTATTCTAAAGGAATGATTCGATAAATTATCATAGAATGTTTCTTATAATATTTCTGTAGGTGTCGTCGTTAAGTACATAAAGTGGATAAGCTGTTTGCAAGTCAAGTCATAATATCGAATGTCTAGTAACTGTGGCAAAATAGAGGGGCACTACGCTGCCATAAGAACAAACCGTTCAAACCAATTTCTATATATTTCAAATGCCAGTGATGAATCTCCAAAATATCCCGCCCTTAGCTAACAGACTGATATTATAACTTGTCTACTTCCCTGAGTAGACACAAGATCCTGTGATATCCTCCTGACTATAAAGAATGCCATTAAACTTATAGCTTTTTTGATGATTCTAAAAGCCGCTTCGTTAGAGATCCACATAATCATTGCAAAACCCTGGCAACAAAATAACCTCCACGACACCAATCTTTGGTCAATCCTTATTTGCTTGGATGAAACCTAATAACGGTGGCCTATGCTTTGTTCACACACTAGCTCCTTGGAAAGGTTGTCTGGTCTTACGATCATCTTTTGTTCGTTTTCAGTGGCACCAATTTTATACACATCAGGGTCTTCGAAGTGTTACAAAGGCCGTGGTTACAGAGCCTACGAGAAAGGAAATCAGTCGAACACATTTTGATTTGCTGCATTCGGAAAATGCAGTCAAACTTAAAAATATATATGTACCTTTACACGTTCACAGTGAATATTCATTACTAGATGGTGCCAGTCACGTCAAGGACTTGGTAAAACGAGCAAAGTCCTTGTGTTGCCCAGCTTTGGCTTTAACAGACCATGGCGTGATGTTTGGCGTTGTAGAGCTTATCGAAGAATGTATGAAGAACGGAATCAAACCAATTGCAGGGAATGAATTGTAAGTAGAATTGTTTATGCAAGGAGAAAGTGTAACAATTGGTAGTTATATTATGAACGGTGATATTTCAATACAAGCTAAGAAACGACGATACCATCTAACTGTTTTAGCGAAAAATGGGGAAGGCTATCGAAATTTATCAAAATTAACTACTATTAGTCATCTGAAAGGTGTTCAACGAAAGGGAATCATGGCAAGACCTTGTATCAGCAAAGACTATCTCAAACAACACTCAGAAGGTCTCATAGTCCTTAGTGGTTGTTTGGCTGGCGAAATTCCACAGGCAATTTTACAGGGTAATTTTTATGCTGTATATGGTATGGTTTCGATTGAAACTTTCTTTAGGAGATATAGAGAAGGCAGTACAAATTGCCAAATGGTATCAAGATTCCTTTGGTGAAGATTTTTATTTAGAGATTCAGGTATTATTGGAATATTTGATAAACAAAGATAGTTTTAAATGGTTCAACCTAGAATCATGGTCTGGAGCAAGACAAAGTTGTCATTCCAAAGCTCTATTATATATCAAAAATGCTTGGCATAAAATTAGTTGCAACGAATGATTCGCATTTTACTGATGCTAGGGATTCTGATATGCATGATTGTCTGTTATGTATTCAGGTAAATATAGTTCAAACTGTGGAAATCCAACTAAAGTGCCTTTGTATAGACTGCTAAAAAAATAACTGATGAGAAGCGAATGCGATACACCGGAACTGAATATTTTCGAACTTTTGATGAGATGCTATCATGTTTTGATTCAATTTTGCCAGAACGAGCGATAAGAGAAGCACTATGGAATTCGACGGAAATTGCAGAAAGAATAGAAACATATGATATTTTTGGTGAAATGAGATTTCCAGAAATGAAGTTGCCTATGGAGTTTGAAAATAAACCAGACGTGAGTAGGCTTATTTTGACGAAACGTCTGCTGATGAAATCTTGTCGCTTTAATGGTCTAGGCATATTTGAAACTTTTGACGTATCAAGGACTGGTATGGAGATTTTCCCAAGGTTCTTTTACTGCAAATTGTGTTCAATATAAACATGAGAAAAGTATAATTGATGAGAAGACTTTTTCTGTCGTACCAGAACAATATTTACAACGTCTAGAAGAAGAACTAAATATTGTGAAGGAGAAAGGTTTTACTAACTATTTTCTCATTGTATGGGATTATGTTTCTTTTGCAAGACAACGAGGAATACGTGTTGGTCCTGGAAGAGGCTCTGCAGCAGGCTCTCTTATCGGTAAGGCTGATGCTTTTAGAATTCGATTGTTTTTGTCCAACACAATACTTTTCAGCTTATGCTCTGTTTATAACCAACATTGATCCCATACGACATGGTCTCTTGTTTGAGCGGTTTTTAAATCCAGAAAGAATGAGCTTACCGGATATTGACATTGACTTTTCCATGACAGGCAAGGACGAAGTGAGTGATGAGTTGCTTCATGTAGATGTATACTGAGTTCACAAAAGATTATTCGTTATCTGAAAACGAGATACGGTGAAGAACACGTGGCACAGATTATAACATTTAACAAGTTGGCTTCAAGGGCAGCCTTAAAAGTAAGAAACTGAATATGAAATTGAAATGAAGATTGACGTTTCTCAAATAGGATGTCGGAAGAGTATTGGGGTTTCCCTATAAAGAAACCGAAAAACTTTCGAAGGAGGTGTTGGTTACCAGAGGAAAACCAACGAGTTTGGAGGTCATGATATCTGAGCAAAGTCCTTCGAAACTTTTTCGAGATACCTATTTGGTATGTCCAATTTTTTTGACGGCCGCCAGCTTTCTTACTATGTTTATCTTTGTAGCATGATGAGAATGTCCGGAAATGGATAGATCTTGCTATAAGAATTGAAGGCACTACGAAAAGCTATGGGGTTGGTCTGATTGACTGGACATGTTTTCTCAACTAAAAATGATCAAGGTGCATGCAGCAGGGGTAGTTATTTCTCCAGAGCCATTGGACAATTTAGTACCTTTAGCTCGAGGAAGTGAAGGAGAAGTGAGTAATTTCCATTTTATTTATTATTTTGACATGATTCGGAACCTCTTTCTAGGTCATTACTCAATACGCTATGGAAGACATTGAAGCTCTTGGTCTACTGAAAATGGATTTATTGGGACTAAAAACACTTAGTATCATCGAAGAGACTATCAAGCTAATAACGGCAGGGTCGTCGGGAAATGGTCCTCAACCAACTGTCGATTTGGATACCATTGGCACGGATGATAGAGTAAGAATTGACATGTAATGAAACTGCATATGTTAATCACCACTACCAGGCAACTTACAAGCTATTATGCGAAGGAGAAGTTGATGGAGTTTTCCAGTTGGATGCTTCTCCCAAAATGAAGCAAATCATTCAAGAACTATCTCCAAACTGTTTAGAAGATATTTCATCAGCTATCGCTTTGTATCGACCAGGTCCTTTAGATGCAGGGCTTATTCCAAGTTACATTAAACGAAAACTTGGCAAAGGTAAATTCAATAATAATGTTTTTTAGAGTGTTTATCAATGCGGATATATAGAGAAGGTAGAGTTTCTACATTCTGTGTTGGAACCCATTCTCTCCAATACATATGGCATTTTGATGTATCAAGAGCAAATTATGCAAGTTGCTCGAATTGTTGCTGGGTATTCGATGGGACAGGCTGACATACTTCGAAGGGCAATGGGAAAGAAAAAGGTAAATCTTTTCCGTTAATAGTTTTAGCTTTTCTTAAATTTCTTAGTCTGAAGCCATGGAATCTGAAAGGAAGAACTTTGTGAAAGGAGCCATTGAACGGAACTATTCTCAGTCTTTTGCAGAAGAGCTGTTTGAGCAAATGCTAAAGTTCGCTGAATATTGTTTTAATAAGAGTCATTCTACTGCTTATGCTTACATAACTTATCAAACAGCCTTTCTTAAAGCCAACTATCCTCAAGAGTATTTGATAGCCTTGTTCAATCACCATGAAGGAGACATGGAGAAGATATCAAAGTTTAGTCTTTTTGCTGCTAGGAGAGGAATCGAAATGAGAGGTCCTTGCATTCATGCTAGTGCTATTCAATATAGTGCAGAGAATGGAGAAAATTCGAAAGGTATCCAAGTCATGGTTGAGTTATATAGGAGTTAAAGGTTTCTTTATAGCTATTAGGGCAGGTCTTGCGTCTATAAAGAATGTTGGATATGCAGCAGCCAAGGCGATTGTGGAGGAGCGAGAGAAAAATGGACCTTTTGAGTCATTGGAAGAGTTATGCAATCGAGTGGATCATTCTGCTGTTACTAAACGAACGTATGAAGCTTTGATTCTCTCAGGCGCCATGGATAAGATCGACTCGAATCGAAATTATATGCAGAGTATATTGGAAGAAATGGTAAAATTTGTGAATAAGAAGAAGAAGAAGGTAGATTTGATTGTTCATTTTTAACAAGATGAGAAAGCTGACAATGTAAAAGGCTACCAAAACTTCATCCAAGAAGAAACATACCGATGAGAAAGAAGCTGTATTTGTTCCTTCTATTGAGAGGAGTCAAGTAACTACAAGTTTGATGGATGCGATCAAATATGAAAGAGAATATATTGGCTTTACTTGGCAGAATTTGTACAAGATATTTTTTGATGTCTATCCATTACTTCATCCTGTGTAAGCTTTTATTTTTCTTCAAATGAATTGATTTAAGATTCCTTTTGTCATGAATAGTCCAATAGTTGATGTTATATCATCGTTTCATCCCACAAATTCTACGGTTTTGGTTAATGACTCGGAACTAAATAAATTATATGAGCAACTGGAAAAGTTGGATGGAAAGAAACGACATGCTGTAAAGAAAGCAGGTGTTGCAAAGAAAGGAAGAGAAAGAACAAGTCGAGTATGTTTCATTGGATAAAATACAGGTGTTTCTAATTGACGACTATTTGCTTTAGTTTATTTCAGTAGGATTATTACAAAACCTGAAAGTTTTCAATACGAAAAGGGGAGACACCATGGCGACTTTTGAACTGAGAGATCCAACGGGAATATGTTTTGTAAAAATGTATCCGCGAACTTACTCTTATTTTTCATATTTGTTGATGGAAAATGAACATTTTGCTGTTCGACTTTATTTGGAACAGTCGAGTCAATTGTTAGTAGAGGACATCTCAAAACTTTCAGATATCAAGGTTAGATATAGTTCTATTGATTGTTTTTATAACGATTGACTCTTATTTGATGAAGGAAATGTCTGAGCAGTGGGAAAATTGATTCTTGAAAAAATAAAGTGCTTGGAGAACCTAATAAACAATATCATTTGGATAACAAAAGATGGCAGACAACTCACCTCCTTTTCGTTTTGCATATATGAGACAAGTCGTTGCAAGTCTTCCTTCACCATTGGAAACAGCAAAGGTTAAGCTTTCCAATAAAAATATACGTAAGTTTCTTACCTATGGTTGTTCAGCATTTGTGGTGGGAGTGGCTGAAGTTTCGTCTGCTTAAGAAAGAACCGCAGCGTTAAGTAAAGCAAGTCACGCAGTGTTCTCCAGTTTTCCAGATTTTTCTCTGGTAAAGACCTCACTTAATTCTATTGGCATATAGTTGACAGGATACTGAAAAGGAACCTAACGGCCTTGAATCAGAATCTTTTCAGAAGTTGCAAGAGGAGCTGGACGCAAATTTGCTTTCTAATATCAAAGAAGAGAACCTTGCCACAGTGAAACTTGGTATGGTATTCGATTAGAGTGACGAAGAGTTCAGCATCATTAAGTTTCCAATAGTTTCGAGTTTAGTGTTTCCTTTCCTTGTAGAAGGACTTGAAGATATGGTGGATGATAGTTTTACCAAGTGCTTTCAGAGAAAAAAAGAGTTGCCTTGGAATTGGAACTTTTATTTGTTTCCAGCGTAAGTGAGACTGTAACCGCTAGCTGTTTACTTATTGAGCTGTCTGCAGCTGGTTATTAGGGTTATTTGTTCGTTATGCAATACTGTTCCCAATAAGACTTTTGTGTCTCGTTTTATCTACGTTGTTACTAATATGTGTACTTCCTATCATTGAAACTTTCATACGTGTAAGATACTGATTTCATTCTGTAAGGAAGCTTGGATATTCTCATTGTTTAGGATGTGCGAAGACGGCGAGAGATTATTCAGAGATGTCTTGTTTTATATGCAGGTGCATGGATTATGTCGCTTTCAGGCGTTGTCCGTTACCACGGCATGCGACCTAGGAAAGGGCCTCATCGGGTAAGGGATATTACTATTATCTTGCATAGGTTAAAAGCTCTAGGTATATATCGCGAACCATACGACGATGATTGATTTTGCTGTATTGTTGCAGATTCATCCCTTTGCTGTACTGGGACAGTTACACGGTGGTCTTGTTGGCTTTCTACAAACTTATTTGTTGGAAAAACTTGGCTGCATTTGGTTTCGTCGAGATGATCTGCGGGATCGAGATTTAGTTCGTAAACGTCTGAAGGAATACTTGAAACAGAGTGACGTACCACCACTTTTAATATTTCCCGAAGGAACTGTAAGTGTTGGTTTAGAGAATGTGAAAGTATACTCATGTTAGTATATACAGTGTGTGAATAATGAGTATTGTGTGATGTTCAAGAAGGGTGCATTTGAACTGGATGCAACTATTTATCCAGTGGCTATCAAGTATCACAGAGAGTTCAGTGATGCTTTCTGGGACTCTAAATCCGAGAACTTTTTACAGTATTTGTTTCGCCTGGTAAATAACCTTTGATGAGTGAAATATTGACAAACAGTGACTGGTTTTCTGGATAGATGACCTCTTGGGCACTTGTCTGTGACATTTATTTTCTTTCACCTCAGAACAAACAACCAGAAGAGACACCAGAAGAGTTTGCTGCACGGGTCAAGTCTATGATTTGTCAAAAGGCAGGTTTGAATGATGTTCCTTGGGACGGTTACATGAAACATTTTCGGCCTTCAGAGAAGTAGGAACTTGAGTATTACATGTAGTCAAATAATAACGTATGATTTATTTGAATTGTAGATTTGTGGAAAAAAGAAGACTCTTGATAAGTAGGGTACTGTTAGCACAGCTTAAGAAAAAGTCAATGAAAACTCCAACGTTGTGAAATAAAATGGCTACTGAAGCCATTTGGAATGAAATTTGAAATTTGAAATGGGACATGAGCCCAGTCACACCAAGTCTTTTTGGAAAGACACTAGTTTCCTAGATGAAAGTATTTTAAATTGGTTGCAAAAGAAGACCACAGTGTTATTCACCAACCTCTTGGTGACAAGGATAGTCCGAAAAAGAGCTCTTCGAATAACCTCGTGGTTCAACTGATGCAAGCTTTGACTCAAGTAAAAGCTATTGCAGAGAAAATACAAGCTAGTTCTGAGTATACAGAATCTGATATTCAGTTTGCCCAAAGAAGCTTGGAATTATGTGCATACTTAAAGGGGCAAGAAAACATTGAGCCAAATCAGTCTATTACACCGTTGCAAAGGGCTCAAGAGTTGAGCCGAAGTCGATGCAGTAGAGGTACTTGTCACGAAAGTTATTTTCCCATTTAAAATTATTATTACATATGCTACAGGATTCGCATTAAACTCGGAGCCATTAAATTCCCTAGTAATTCCTACTTTTGCTGCTGAAGAAGCTGCCAGTTCTGCAATAAAAGAACCTGCTGAAAAGAATACTGACTGGAGTGAACTTTCCAGAGAACTTGCTGATTTTCAAAGTGCGTATTGTGCCTTTTAGAGTAACAGCAGTGCGTCTAAATCCAAATTTAGAAACTAAGTCTTCGGCATTGTCCTTACAGAACATTGGCAATAGATGTCACTATTCCTCTAAGGATCCTGAACAAGGTATTTGTTGCATACAGCTTTTTTGCTATCCATAACCAATTAATTTCGTAGAATCATTCCAAGTTAGTTACAATTCGTGTCCTGAATGCAACCCTGATTTCGATATAGGCATCTTCTTATGGTCTTAATCCGGCTCCAACCCATTCGGTACAGTCAACGAGATCATCCTTCTTTACATCAAGAAACCAAACTCCTCCCGTCAATTTGAATGGGAACAAACTAAACCGTTCTAATAATATTCAAACTTGTCCTTCATGGTCACACAAGTCTTATATGGAGACATCCTCCACAGACTCCAAATTCGTTGCGCGTCGTCTATCATTTACTTCATCAAGAATAAGAAACGATGAAATGAATATATCCAAATTACCACCCGTTGAACCACAGTTTGTTGATAATAAAAAAGACTTGCGGTATTGGATCAGTTGGATTAGCGAGAACATTAATGTTGAAGATGACTGGGAGAAGCGAGTTATGGCTCTGCGTAAAATTCGATCTCTCTTATTAGGAGGAGCTGCAGGTAGTGAGATCATGAGTGAGTTTTTGAAAAATATTCGATGGGCCATTCAGAAAAACATTAATGATAGAAGGTACGAACTATGTGAATTCTGGAGCATTACTAAAGTGGTTTTCAGGTCGATTGTAGTGCGCGAAACATGTGAAACGATTCAGTTTCTTTCACTTCATATTGACACATCCACATTTGAAACTTTATTTGATCATTTCTTTGATTCTCTTTGTCGCAACTGTATCAACACAATATTCGTTATTTCTTCTTGTTCTGACCAATGTATACGACAGTGTATTATGAATGCTCCATGTCTACTGTTTTTACATAGGTTTATTCAAGCTTCTCAATCCTTACATGGTGTTCTGAGACACAAGGCTTTTGAATGGATAGCTTTGACTATACAACTACTGTCTCCTGAACATCTACAGATGACTCATCGTATGAGCAGAGAATCTTATCTCGTCAAGTTAGAAAAAGCAATTTCGAAGGGAGTAGTCGACAAGTTACAGCAAGTGCGGGATAACGCACGTACATGTGAACAACTTTTGCAAAATATAAAACCTCCAGAGGAATAAAAATGCATTATAAATTTTATTATACAGAAGAATTTTTATTATCCTCAAATACAGCGTCTCCGAGTCGCAACAAAAACTTTTCAAACAGTTTCCGAATAACTCGTCTGTTAAACTCCCCCGACTGTCTCAACAGTTGAGGAACAAGCGCCGTGAGTTGTTCATCCGCAAAAAACATTTGCACTAACTTGCCAAAACGAAAAGGAATAGGAGACCACTGAGCTCGATATTCTTCAAATGGTCGATCAGTAAATAAGAGAAAAACTGCCTGCTGAATATTTTCCAAATAAGTGTACTCCTTTCTAGTTAAAGGTGCCATTGAGGCTAATCTTAGTGATAAAGGCATCGGTATCCTTGTCCTCACGAAAACTGGAAAAGGAGCAAGTAAAGTAGAGTGAATCTGTTGCAACCAGTAACGTAACCACAACTCAAGTCCGTTGGAAAATTCATCTGCTAGAAGATTTCGAATGATCAGTCCCTCATCAGAAAGTAAAAATTTTACAATCTGTCCTGTGGACGCACCCTTAACAGCAAAACATGAGAAGAGAAGGTTAAGAATACATAAATGTACATACCTTCTCCGGAGGATTGTCAAAGTCTATGAAAGCATCCCCATTTCTAATAAATCCTTGGGCAGAATCTACCAAAACTCGCAGTCGCTTCGGTGAAAACTGTCCATCCTTATACAAAATTTCCCTTAATGCTTGTCTTAAAAAAGGCGACTCAGACGTCAAAATTCTCTTAGAAACATATGGAAATGCTTCCATTATCATTTTGAACTGCGGATCACCAACCAAAGCAATTCCTTCCAACACACTCAGTGCTCTTATAATTAAGGCAAAATATGGAGGAATTTGAAATGGAAGTTCAAAAGTTATTTCTGAGAGTTGTGAGGAAAGCTTCTGAAAGTTGATATTCTTTGCACCTCCTCCTTGTAGCGCTTGATCCAGCACTACACCCAACATTGAACCAACTCTCTCCATGTTGATGTTCTGTGGTAAAAAACCCAAGAAAATGAAGTCGTCCACGACTTTTCTATAATCTCTATTGGCTAAATGAATAATTGCAGCAACCATCCGTTCCATTTGACCTTCCTCTACCTCACTCATCAAACCTGAAAGAATACCTTGTGACTAGAGATAAAAAAATTGAACATGTTAGTGCTTACCGTAGTCCAAAATGACCAATCTTCCTTTATCGTCAATCATAAGGTTACCCGGATGTGGGTCTGCATGGAAAAAACCTGTGCCCAGCAACTGAGTTAAGAAACAATTCACTCCAACAGATACCAATCTTCGAATTTCCTCCGGTTTACTCTTTGCCAGTTTTTCTCCACGAATCCATTCCATGGTCAAAACTCTTCTAGCAGAAAATTCAAAGAACACTTTTGGAATATAGACATCTGGAATATCCCTCACTCCTTTTGAAAATCTAACCGCATTTTGTCCTTCATTTATATAATCCAATTCTAAGTACATACTTCGCGACCATTGATCAAGTAGGGCAGTATACTGAACTCGGCTAGCGGTTAATCTCTCCTGTACTTTTTCCATTACGGATGCTACTTTACGCATAACATACAAGTCAAGCGTCACTTTTTTCAACATATCGGGTCTCTGTACTTTAATTGCAACCTCCTCACCAGTTGCGATCAAGCGAGCATAATATACCTGTGATTTCGTCTTCAGTGAAAAGCACATCAGTATCAGTGACAAAAAAAATACCTGACCCAACGAAGCTGCAGCAATTGGTTTCTCAGAAATATCTGTAAAATACTCTTTCGCAGGCTTTCCCAGTTCTTCCTCAATCATAGCGAGAGCAATTTGGGTATCGAAAGGAGGAACTGCGTCACATAATTTTTGAAGCTCTTCCATTGCTTTAGGGCCCACCATATCAGGACGAATAGACAGCGACTGTCCCAGCTTTATAAAAGTTGGACCCAAATACGTTAACATCTCGCGTAATTCTTTGGCCCTATCTGCCTCTTTCTCCTTGAGTCTTCCAGAACGACTTTCTAGTAGCACTTTCACAAAAAAAGGCAAAATTCTAGAAATAACTTCGAAGTATCTTTTACGAGCTTCAATTGGCCTTCTTTTCCAATACATAGTAATCGCTTCCAAATCAAACTTTAAAGGAAGCTGGTCGTCGTCAACTACTTCTCTCTGAACTAGTCTCTTCGAACTATTCTGAATATTTGCAACTTCTACTTTCAACAAAAGTTCCCTCTCATTGCCTTCATAAACTTCTGTTAAATGGAAAGGGGCTTTGTGACTCGTGGGGTATGTTTTGGTTTCAGACTTTAGGGAAGAAAGCACACAACGTTCGCGTCTGCTACGACACCTTGGTTCCTTGTGACAACATACTTTACACTTGCGTCGTAAAAAAACTCTCCTACTTGAAGTTTGAGTGACAACAAACAGAAGGTTCTTCCTCAACATTTTTACACACTGGCTTTCGGACATCCCATAAATTGATGCAACGAACATGAGCGAAATTTCAACCTTTCGGTTTTGATAGGCGCCAATGAATGGCGGAAAATGGGAGAAAAATGCAACTCGATTCGAGTAAGCGCCAAAGATTTTCATGAAGATCAGTTGTTGGTGTATGCGGCAATCTCCATTTTATCTCCGTTTGTATGCTTGTGTTGTCGTAGAATGGTAGTTGCCCACATTTCTATGAGAAGATCAGAAAGTATATCTTTTTACAGTATCCCAAAGAGAAGAATGTATTCAGAGCGTTTTGATATTTTGAATTCCTTATATCGCTATGAACCAGTAGAGAAGAGACTAGAGAAGCGTAGTGAACTTCCTGGTTTTACTTTGTCATATTGCGTCCATTGTTATTTAGAAAACGGTAGGAGAGTTATATTTCTGGGGGATAGGAAGAAAGTACGTGCTGGTTTTAATTTCAAGGTTTGGAGGTACACCACCTTGACGTCACAGAAGAAACTTTGTTACTGCACTGCGACTCGTAGTTCATCGGAAGACCTACAGAAAGGTTACGGAGCCGTTTTTAGAGGCCACCAACAATCTAGTTGGACTGGAAATCATAGCTTTCAAGCGAATGTTAATTTTACGATACCACAAAACACAAGTGAGAAGGGGGTTGTCGAAGGTGTTGAGGGCCCTATTTCCTGTATGTATCCAAGTTGCAAGCACTTTTCCAATGCCATGAATGAGCAAAGGAAAGGCGATACATCTAAGGCTCGTGAATTTTTCGAGAAGAGCATAAAAGAAAACCCTGGTGATGTTCGAGTTTATGTTTCCTGGTCAAAGATGGAATTTCAAGTAGGAAGGAAGAAAGAAGCAAGAGATATTTTACTTCGAGCATTAAAGTTAGATAGTTCTAGTGCGCATGTTCTTTGCGCTTTGGCAATACTGGAAGAGAAGACCGGAAGAGTCTGTGAAGCAAGAGAGATATTTCGTAAACTTGTTCGAGTTGCTCCCTGTGATGGAGTTGCATGGCAAGCTTTTGCTCTTTTTGAAGCGCGACAAGAACGCCATGAAGCTACACAGTCCCTATTTCGGGAAGGTATTCAAAAGGCTAGTAGATGTGCGTATCTCTGGCAGGCATGGGGAGTGTACGAACAGAAGAGAAAAAGATTTAGAGAGGCAACTGATAAATTTCGATTAGCCACCGCAGCTGATCCTTACCACTGTCCGTCATGGCAAGCTTGGGCAATCGTGGAAGAGAAACTGGGTAATATTGAGTTTGCAAGGGAACTATTTGAAAGGGCTTTAAAAGTCGATCCTCATTCTGGTCCCACTTTTCAGGCGTACGCTATGATGGAAAGCCGGCAAGGAAACATTGAGCGCGCCAGAAATTTATTTAAACGTGGTCTTCAAGTCGATCCGCATCATGGTCATCTGTTACATGCATGGGGCCAAATGGAAGAAGTAGAAGGCAATTTTGATCAAGCAAGACAGTTGTATGACTGGGGAGTACAATCCGAGTATCCTCATTGTATGGTTACGTTAAAATCTTGGTTAAAGATGGAAACCACTCTCGGCTACGTTGACCAATCTTTATCGACGTTGTTGAGGTTTAAGAATCGTACCAGGCAAATCATTGATGATTTGCGAATGTTGCGTAAATTTTTAGAAAGTCGGTCGGAAGCAGATATTCACCTGTTCATGCAGTGGCTCTCCAAGCGAGCGATGCAAGATAAGACTATTTGGGTTCGGATCCACAATGGCTGCAAAGAAGAAGGTCGGTTGCTACAACAGTGGATCGAAAGAAGATCGGTGGAAGATATCAAGTCATTTTATAACTGGGTAAAAGACAAGAAATCGGCAGGTTTTCTCAATGTTATTTTCGTTCGCGAGAATGTTAATGGTGAATAATAGAATATAATCTAATGCTTTACTTCAGGACTAGAAACTCACTTTATAAACAACTCTTCATCGTTACCGGCAATATTCCAATTTTTTGGAGGTGATATTCGTTCTAATTTTTGTAATGCTACCTTTGCATGCTTTTCTACAAGTGGATAACCACAATGCTTTGCAAACTGTAGCTTACTCCACAAGCATGGGACATAATGTAGAAGATATGTTCTTTCTAAAAGTTCCACAGTGTCCGATAATACGGAACAAAAAGTCTCCAGTAAATAAGGAGCTTTTGCAAAATTCATATGCTCCAACATTTGTATCCAAATAGGAAATAATTCGGAAAATTTTTGAGGTTGTTTTAGCATTAATTGTCTCCACAAACGAAGCGCACCATCCGATTCTTGCCAAGGTTCTTTTTGCCAATCAACATGATAACTTGATAAGCAACCACCCTTTTTAAGTTTTGGAGCAAGAGAACCACAAGAATACATGGTTTGTTCTCGATGGATATCAATATCATTGTCGTGCGCTAACTTGTGGGAAACCCCAAATTGAGTCTCATATCTTTTATGAAAGAAATTATATTTGTCAGAGTCCCCTGGTTGTTCCCTTACTCTCAATAAATGTTGCTGACAATGCTGAAATAAGATGTCAAAGTTTAATGCTGGGTCATCATGTAATGCTTCGCACGCTTGAGCCAAAGCAATCGATGAATTTTCTCGAACACTTGGAATATTATCCCCAAGTGAATTATACCATAAATCTTGCAACTTCTCTATTATAAAGAGATGTTGTACTTGTGTCGGAAACTTTACTGTAACTTGTCCACAAACAACTGAAGCACAATCTCGTACAGGCCAGCTTTCATCATGAAAGGAATTCAAAAGTGCATTCATTATTTTTTCAAGGAAAGGTTCTAAAAGGTTCATGCTGAGTTTATCAATGGCTTCTTTTATAGCCCAACATGCAGCTTCTCTAACCGAATGATTGTCCGCACTTGTCTGACAAGTATAATATTCAAGAAATTGGCTTAAAAGTCGAGACATCATTTCGTGACCACGCTGGTTTAACACGCGTTGCCAGGAATTCAAGCAGTAAGATCTTACACCTTCAGCTGAATAATGGCAATTTAAACGTAATCTTGGAAGCAATAGAGGAAAATAGATAGACTCTCGTGCTATAGGAACATTTTCCAGTAGTTCGGTACAGCTTTTCGACGATGCGAATCTTACTTGACTCCAATTGTCTTCCATACCTAAAGCGACAATGTCTAAAATACTATCGAGCATATCAAAGTTCGAAGAAATACAAGGTTTATCAATTCCTTTCAGAAGTGAAAATAGCACATGTTGGCATGACTCTCGAACAAATCGATTGGGATCCTTGGCAGATGCTCGTAATATGTGAACAAGTTCAGAACTGTGCGGTTCCTGTAGAATATTCTTCCCACTTTGAGTGATAACCTGAGAAACAGTTTCGAGCAACGTCTCCAGGTACTTCCAATTTTCATGGCCTAGAAGCATCGAGGACTGTTTCTCTGTTATACAATCTATATTCTCCACAACCTTCGTACCCTCCTGCCTTTCACTCAAACGTTTCAAAAAGACTTCGTTTAACTTTTGAAGAAGTCGTTCATAAACTTGATAGAATAAAGCTTCTTTAAAGATAGCAATAATATCTGCTAAGCATGTTCCAACCAGGTTTCTCAGCCTAACTTCCCCTGCAACTGTAAACTCTAAGCAAGCTTCTGCAAGTTCCAAACATAAGCTTTCACATACGCTGTCTTTCATCCAGAAAACTTTATGAGCTTCTCTCGATGCAACGAAACGAAGAATCCGTTCTGAGGTAAGAAACGAGTGATATATATCCGACCATTCTCCAGAATGGTTCATTGGTTGTTGTAACCAGAGAAGCAATAGTTCTTTTACTTGTTCCTTCTCGAGTTCACTTAGACAGTGTTCTAGATAGAGAATGGTTCGTTCCCTATCAAGCTGTCCTTTAGCCGTTTTAAGCGCGTTTTGTAGTTGTCTGCTCAAGTCATCCATTTTGCTTCATACCAACCAGTGGCGAAATTTCAACAATGAAGTAAAAAAATTTTTATTTAGGATATCGCAACATTGGAGTTAATATATCCAGTTCTTCCTGTTTTTCATGTGTTCGTGAATCATAGACTATAACTGGACGCTTCAAACGCTCTAAAACCTGATAACCAAAATGTTCATACAGCTCTACGTTTCTTGGGACGCTGGTTTCTAAATAGATAGGCAGGTCAAGTTCAAGAGATATCAAGGAAACTGTCTGCAGCAAACACTTTCCGATTCCTCTACCATGGAAGTCGGGTCTTACACCTAACATAGAAAGAAACAGTGGTAAACGACCTTCACAAGCACGGGTTCTGGATTCTTGTTGCCAAGAAGCAAACGCTGTTGCTCTCTTTTGCTGCGGGCTAAATAAACCCCAGAATGGACTTCGAATACAAAACACACCAAGCACCTCATCTACCAAAGACTGTTTGGCCGTTGGCGCTAACAAACAACAGACTCCAACGATTTCTCGTTCCTGTAATTCTATACAAAGAAGCGCAAGTCCTTTCCTGTGGCAAATAAATACTTCCCATTGAGATAAAAATGCAAGAAACTCTTCTATTTGTTTTGCCTCGTGGTTATTGTCGTCACAAGGTCCACTGGCAACTTCCATGTGCCCTGTAGCCATCCATGAAATGCCAGGATCCTTTCGGAAAGCGGCTGCTATCACACTTGCTGCGGTTTCTCTGATATGAGCAGTGGAGAGTGCAGAATTCTGTAGCCTGTAGTCTTCGAACTCCACTAGGGCAAAACCCTCTGGAGCCAGGTTGTCTGCTTGAAGCACACTTCGTAAACACACGAGTAGTTCTCTTCTATTTGGTATGTTCATTACTATACACCATCCAAGCAGTATGTGGTCAAAACTTCCTGGCTTTTACACTGATATGCTTGTAGCCTCTGTGAAATGGTTAAATGTCACTAACCCTTCGATCCAAACAAATTCCACTGGACCGATATAGACTGAACGCATCGGTCAGCGACGAATAAGCTTGCTCCAAGCTGCTTTCCCCTCAAGAATTACAAACCTCTTGCTTCCTTTTCTCGTCAAAGTAAATAATCAAAATTCAAAGTCACGGAAGTGTATGAAATGAGATGGACAACTATTTCAGTGGTATACTCCTTGTAGAAAATTCTATGAATGATATCCATATTTGTAAGTAAGATAGTGCTTGCAGACCAAGTTTGAATCATATATAGCTAGAAAAATAATGTACTGTCGAGTGTGAGATCACCAAAATATTCTACAGGTTAGTGCCAAATATTCGGAACCGAACCGTGTGAATAAACAGAAATTCTCTGGCGAAAAGTAAAATTCTGTTTGTGTTACTAGTTGTTCCGACGTAAAAAGCAAGGAAGCCTCCTTGGAATGACAGTTGGATACGATTGCATTTGCTTTCTGGCAAATATATTTCATTCCAACATGTCAAACTGAACACAACGGATCTCTGGCAATGCAGCTTTCGGTTTGTAATCACTCAAGACCTACGATACTGTCTATTTTTACTACCAGAAAATCAACATTCTTCGAGGAGAAAGTTCTTGTTGTCGACAAGTAGAAGAATATACTGCGGCGTATGGCATCACGAACTTTACGTTGCTTGTTACAGTTTCCACAAGAGTCAAGTTGTTGAATGAATTCATAAGCTAACAGATTCAAAAAATAGGAACACTGTGTTCAACAGCATTTCTATCTAATGCAAACTTCAATTTAAAGGAAAATTTTTGCAGCCACAAACCGTAAATTATCATATTTTCACAAAAACAAATTGGCGCCAAAAAGCAAAATTCTTATCAAGTACATGGTAGAGGAAGACTTGTCTGTTATAAAGAACTTACGTATATAGCCTCTACAGTGGATTGTGGATCATAACAATCTATAAAAAGAGGAAAAGGTTATCCCATATGATACAAAGCTACTGATGTAATATTACTTTAAGGTTTGGCAGATGCGAAAATTTCTAAAACTTCCAGGTTCTCATTTTTGATTACGAGACGATTGAATTTGGAAAATTTCCCTTCCTGAAGACTTCAACAGAGAATGAGACCTTTATCTTTTCTGAATACTAGATGAATCTAGCAGTGCCTAATAACCAACACTATATAGACCAAATTTTGGAACAAAGATTGGCAGACGGAAATTTCTGCAATAGACAACACTGCTATTTCAAGAAGCTTGTTTCTTTCATTTATTCTTGGACGCCCCTTGCTTGCTCGTGTTCGTGCAGGGGTTCTGTAGATAAGAGTTTGGATTGTAAGCGTAGTTTTCAGGCGTACCGGTTTTCGAATTCTATTTCCACTAGATCGAATGCAGAAGAATGCAAGTCGAAAAGGAGAAAAAGAGAAAAACTGTGGTTTCCTTTGTTTTCTAACTCGAGCAGAGGACGAGACGGAGGAGGAGATGGAAAACCACCCAATTGTAACCATACATTGGAAGACAACGGACCCGAAAACTGGTTATCAACCAACCTGTTGTTAATCTTTCCCCTTATGACTCAGTGTAGAGGTTTAAGAACAAAAGAATGGTATGCTGTAAACAAGGAAGATTACTTCAAGCTTTCGAAGGACTACGTATGTCAAACCAGTGATAATACGGGCATGCTGCTATGCTATCATTCATTGAATCACGATCTATGGAAGTACATTAGAGAGAGCCTAAGTATGTTTTTCTTGCCAGAGGGCTTTCCGGAAAGTGTCGGAGAAAGTTATCTCAAGTATTCTTTCTGGCGTGGAATTCAAAATGTAATCAGCAATATTACTCAAGTATTGAGTACACAGGCACTTTTGTTGGCAGTTGGAGTGGGAAAGAGCCATTCAGAGACCTTAGCTGCAGCAACTGTGTGGGCCTGGAAAGACGGTGTTGGCCAGCTTGGTCGTCTCTTTGCTGCCGTATTTGGAAATCAATATGACGCAGATCCTAAACGCTGGAGACTGATATCCGATATACTGTATGACATAGGTAATATTGTCATTCGATATTATTTGGCAATTATTTAATTCATTCAGGCTTAAGCTTAGAAATTATGAGTCCTGCGTTTCCTAGCTATTTTCTATTTATTGCTTCACTAGGAAATATTTCAAAGTCAGTGGCCTTTGCCATTGGAATTTCTTGTCGTTATTCGGTTTTAAAGACTTTTGTTAGAAGAGAAAATCTTGGCGAAATTAGTGCCAAAAATGATGCACAAAACGTAGTGACTGGAATGCTCGGGACTGTTGTTGGCGTTTGGGTCGCAAAGTGTCTTCCGACGGTGCCGAAAATCCGTTTAAGTATGTTTCTATTCTTTACTGCAATTTATTCTTTTTTCAACTACAAAGCTATGCAAGTTGCAGAATTGAGTACTCTGAATCAACAGAGAGGGAGTATTTTGGCACATGCTTATCTTCTCTATAATCAAGTCCCAAATATAACTTCCAGCAACGCATATGAAAGGTTCATCCCACTAGTACCACAGCGGTTTGTTCATCCCAAAGTTCGCATTGGTGTATGCCTAAATGAGTTGTCGTCCAGTGCCAACGAAATCATTCATTGCAGGAGGCAGTTCAAGAAAGAAAAATATATGTTATCCTTTCATAAAGGGGAAATAAGAGTAGCACTTCACACACAACATCAGTCTTCTGATCTTTTACAGTTGTTACTTCATCTTGCTTGGATTCGTGATCGAGTTCAACGGCATCTCGGCAAAGAGTGCGTAATTCATGATATTAACTATTCTCCAAAGGGGCACTGCAAGCCAACGAAGAAGAGATTACGAATGTTGTTAGATGAACATTTTTGTAATCATGTGGTGTTCGAAGGCTTACAGTTTGCAAAGAAAAACAAAAGGCACTTCCAGTCACTTTTACAGAAGAAAGGATTTTCCACTGAAACCATTTTATTAGCTCCAGAAAAGTGTTCTTTGGTATGGTAGCAAAGATTGCTTAGAAAAAGTGTTCATCTTTCATTTGACACATGGAATCCATTCATGCCTCGCGTGAAAACACGGTTTAAGGCATGACTTTCATAAGTGGTCAAATGAGTGAAAACCGACACATGATGTAATTATGCTATTTCAACAAGTTCTTTCTCGATAAGACTTCGTAGGTCAAGTGGATCCGTCAGAGAACCAAAACGATGAATCTTCTCTTGTGAAGTCACCAAGAATTTTACATAATTCCACTCGATATCTCCAGTATGAGAAGCTCTTTTTAAATACGAATAAACGGGAGACTCGGAACGACCATTTACGTCAACTTTGTCAAAAATAGGAAAAGTCGCGTGATAACGATCATACGCTTTTTGTCTTATCACGTCACTACTATCTGGTTCTTGGTTTCCGAACTGGTTACAAGGGAACGCTATCACTTGAAGACCTAAAAAATAAGAGAAGAATTTTCTAGCAGTTTATAACCGCGCCTCTCACCTTTTTCCCTATATGTTTCATCTAGTTTTACCAGTCCCTTGTAGTTTCTTTCCCTCAAAGCTCATAAAGTAGCAACGTTGGTGACCAGTACAACCTTGTTTCGAAACTTTTCAAAACAAATCTGATTGCCCTTGTAGAGTGCTTCTAAAGAGTAGAAACTTGAGGGTAACTGCGAATCAACCGAAATCGTCAATAAGTCTTTTAGAAAATATAGACTTGTTGCTTTGAGCAGGGTTCGACGTTGAAACAGTAACTGACCCTTAGTTCCATCCTCTCTGTTTTTCGTCAAGTCCACCGTTGCCTTCACGACAGTTTTAGTGCGAGAATTTGTAAAGCCTAGTCTGCTTAAACCGCTTTTACTTCTCCATAAAACTTTGGCTTGTCTGACATTTCCATATAATAAAATAAAAAGGAAAGGCATTCTTTCTTTCCGGAGATCGCATGACATCTCCAACCGAGAAGAACTCTTTGCACAGACTTGAAATTTTATATTTGCTGCAAATGCAAAGTTACAGAGCGTTTCTAATGCGGTAAAATTATATATCATGAAGATTTGAAACTCGTAGAAAAATTTTTAAAGCAATCATTGAATTCCCTATCCACAGAGTACATTCCGCTGGGATACAACTAGATGTTAGTTCTTGCATATGAACAGTACAGTGGTATTTTTGCGAAAATGCATATCATCATTTAAAAGCCTCAAAAGCCAATTCAAAACTCAATTTGCTCCCTCAGGTATAGCGTAAAAAATTTGGCTAGTTTCCACGGACTGTTAAATTCCGTTCACCACAAAGAACAATGAAAAAACTATGGTATCTAGTACCATTCAACCTCATTCCAAACGAGACCCCAATCAAAAAAGCTATGATAAGTAAACTCGTACAATGGCGTTTTCCATCAGAACAAATATATTAATTCCTGGTTTGTTCAACAGGCTCCACGGAATCAATTCACGCTGTCATCCAAGCGTTATATGAACTGATGAAAAGTTTGCACCTGTAGTGCTTGGGGTCCAATGCGAACTCATTGAAAACCCGATAAGAACGTTTCCAATGCAAACGATGACTTCAAAACCTTGTCAGTATGAACAAAGTCGCTTGCTTATTGCAGATGAATGGAAACTGCAGCAAATCAACACATTCAAGGTTTATGAGAAATGTCTCCATGTGGTAAAACCTTCAGGGAATATCCATGTGCTGGGAATTTCGTATGCTTTGTAAAGTATTTGTTTCTTGTCACAAGTCCATTTTCTTCGAGGTTTGTTCTTCTTTTTAGATTTGGATATGAAAGACATAGGCCAACTACTCTTGTTGTTCGTGCGTCTCAACCCCAGTGAGAACAATTGCTCTTGTGGTACGTTTGCTTCGCAAAGAAGCCTCAAGTACTCTCTCACTATTATTCTCTCACTTTCTAGAAAGTGATACTCATCATGACCACCTCCGGGATTGTTCACACCAACAGTTTGTTCTATTGTTCTTTTGATTTCATTCGTGTTCTCTTCTGGAGTTTTCTTTTCATCTGATGAGGAAGTTTCGTAAGACAAAGAATTACTAAAACTCACGAAAACAATATTGGATATATCACACAGAGTTCTACGGTTCTCCATATGTAAAAGCCCCTTCCGTTTTTTGCAGTGGTACAGGCAATCAACAAAAACAAAGAAATGTCGGAGATAATGATTTGAAATGCTTTTTCAAATTTAAGTTGTGGCGGGCGCAGATTGTTAATCCGTCCAACCCACGACAAACACCATTGTCATCAGCTAGAGTTATTTTCCTTTAGCTGGAAACTATTGGAAAATAGAAAATAGCAGAACTGTGTTGGTGAGAAGACAATTACATGTATCTTAAATTGTACAAAAATATATACACTTATGACTTGTGTTCAATAATAAAATACCCAAATGACGAGGAAATTTTAAGGAAATTTTTCTATTAGCAGTTTCACAGTTTTCGTCGTACTATTATCCATTCGTCGGCTCTATTGCCCGATCCCGAACTCATCAAGCAATATCTACGCATGTCCTTGTCACTCGTCGGAAAGAGACAACCGCCACCAAGGATCATTAATTTCTTCTATGTCCTAAAGCTCCTTTCGTTTCAAAATACAAGTATTGACAGATTCTTAGTAATGCAAAGCATGGTAAACAAAACTGAAAAAACGAATATGTTGTCTTCATTTTGGATAGACACAGGTCAGTCCTCCTAGAGCGCTGCAGCAAGGGTGGTCGAGTCATTCTGCGTAACACTGGTAAAGACCTTCAGCATAATCTAAGAAGTTCAATCCATTCGTTGTTAAAACTCCATTAATCTTTATACCCAAATTGTAAGTGCAGAGAGTCTGTGCAGTGTTATAATTACAAATGACAAAAGTAGCTGTCAGGGTGTTCTCTGTTAGACAAAATACAGTAAAACAGTTCTGGAACTCCCCTGGAACGGTCTGTAAAATCTCGGAGAATCTATGCATATAATCAAGTGCATATGAATATATAAACAAAGTTACAATAGCCAGCAGTGTTTTACGAAGCAATATCTCTAAAAAGTACATAATAACACAAATGCACCCAAATCCGTAATGGGCAAGCTAGTCGGATTACAAACCAGAATGAATAATACAGCAGCATAAGAGTTAGCTAAGAACATCGTTTTAACTGGGGAAGGTATGTTTCATCGTGTAACTTACGTTTGTGAAGAAAAATCTTACAACGATACGGCGACAAAGAAATTGGATAGGGGAAGATCTGATATTAGGTATAATGAGGATTCTCGTGTATTCAAATTATGAAATTAATCCAATTACTTGCACACAGTTGAACACACTATTAGCGTCAAGTGGTTTTGGAGAGAAGGACAAGTACTTGATGAATAGCTCTGCTTCAAAGGCGGCCTGCTCAAGGTATATATCCAGTTTCATAAGCCAATACCTGTGTACGTGACATATACTATGACAGCACCATCAGTGCCCATCTGAACTTGCCAATATAAGTCAGTGTATAGTTTATACACTCAAGTTCATTCTGTTACCAAAGTGTCTGAACACATTTAAAAACAGAAAATTTGACAATTGGACTAGCAACACTGAATATTTGAGGTGCAATGCGAAACATGCTTCATTAAACAACGCTCTAGGAACTCTCCACAAAGAAATTTTTCTTCTTAGTTCCCACATGGCTTCAAGAAACCTTTTACGTTTCCTTTCTGACTGCCAAAGCTCTGAAAGAATGTAAGCAACGCTTAATGATTTCGGAACTCTGACTGTTTCTGGATGTGTTATATAGAAAATGTGGTTGCAGAAGGCTGAATTTTATGTTCTAGCATTCTGTTTAACAGGGACATAAGTGTCTTGAGAACATAGAAAGACGAACAAATTCTCCCTGTCGGGGTAACAAAGTATACAGAAGAGTAATCTCTTTTTCCAACTGTTCTCAGGTCTGATTGGTAATATCGTCCAAGTTCATGGTAAAACAAGTTTTATCAACAAATAAGTGAAATGCTCTTTAGGTTTCACGGAAAGAAGAGGAACTTTCAAGTCACCATCAATTGAAATATCCGCAGTCCTTATTGTTATGAACGCCATTTCTACAGAAAACCCATTTATTATAGGCAACCGGAACCTCGTCGAATTCAAAAATTACAATATCTACTAAAAGGTTTCTTTCGAAGATTTGACCACAAGATTCACAAGTCCCAGAAACGACACCAGTAAAAGCTAACCAAAAGAAAACAATACATCTTCATGTTGATGCATCATTTCATATACTTGTCGAATTTCTGTTAAACTATTCACAGTCGCTCGTATCCCAATACGATAGTACCAACCAAACTTACTTGTGAAAACATTTTTTGCATTGACTTTTCTTTTCAGAATATCTTCAATACCCTTTTTCACTTTTTCAGTCGCGTCTATGCTGTTCACAATCACCGCAAACTCGTATTCCTGAGGAAAGCTTGTGTGGTCAACCTTTCGTTTTGAGGGAACAACAGCAGAGCCGACTAAGAGCTCTTCCGCGGGTACATACTTCTGTTCCTGCTCCTCCAAACGTTTTCGAACGGCACTAACCCGATCATTTTCTCTATCAGTGACGAATTCTTTTCCAGTCACTTTTCTTGAGCAAGCTTCCTCATCTGAAATTACTGAAACGCTTCTGGTTCCGTAGGTTTCTCGCAAATCCAAAGGAACGTTAGTGCTGGGCATAGGAATCTCGACTTGTTCCCTTTCAAGCACCGAAAACTGTTCACGAGTTTTACTATGCTTGGATTCTGGCCCTTTCTTAGAGCCAAAACTAACGACATATTTCTTTCCGATTTCTTCAGGTGCTAGATGAATATTTGCCCACTGCACTTTGTGTCGTCCAGAGCATGTTTTTTCACTGTCATTGTTCTTTTTCTGAAATTTTCTCTTTTTTCCTTTCCTTTCCTTTCTAGGGAGGTCGCCTTTTACCTCTCCTGTACAATATGGTCTGAAACGTAAGACTCCCGGAAAACTTCGAGACTTCAAACTCTTGAAAGCAATATTTCTAAACCTACTCCCTGTGTAAACTTTCCAATAAACTAACGTAAAAGTGGTGTGTGAGAAGGCCAACATGTACTTTCTGATCTTTCTCAAGGGCTTCGTTGTCCTCCGACTGACATCACAGCGAGGAGCTCAACTATCTCAGCCATGACCCACAATTTTTGATGATTCTGAGTTTTAATGATTGCCTTCTTTGACACCGTTTGCATCTTTAAACTGAGTAGTTGCGCTTTTACTGTTCATACTGGTAATCCTTGTAATTGGTTCTGCAGGAAGAAATGTAGATGCTTTTCAAGGATTGCTCGTTCTCAAAGTATTCTTGTAAGCTGAATTCTTTGCTCGTGCGAGACATAACCTAAAAGTGGTAGGCTCAGTGTAATGACGGAGAAGAAGCAGAAGACATGAAACTTCCTTGGAAACTAGGAGGTATTTATTGAAACAATTATTTATTTCTTGTAGACTGGTTTTTTAGAATTGCTTTCACCAAAAACACGTTTGGAGAGGATGCAACCGAAGAGTCGCACACCTGGAGAAGAATCTCCTTGCATATGTGGAACCGGTGAGAAATTGCCATTTTACAAACAAATGTGTTCATTTGTGCTTACATTAGAATCGTCAGGTAGAGTTTATAAGAGATGTTGCAGACCCTATCACATTGGAGAAGCAGAACCTCGCTCCGCTGTGGAACTTTTGCGTGCAAGGTTCAGCGCTTACGCTTACAGACTTCCAAAATATATCATGGGAACTACTCATATGTCAAACGAAGATTGGACAAGTGATCGCCTTGCTTGGGAAAAGTCTATATTGGAGTTCTGTGATCAGTATAGTTTTGTCAGACTTGATATATTGGAAAACAAAATTGCCGGACCTGATACGTCGTATATTTTATTTAGGTATGCAATTTCTGCTTTAGTTGCAATTTTCTAAACCGAGATACAGAGCCAGGCTACTAGAGCAAGGGGAACCGGTAAGTTTTATTGAAAGGAGCAAGTTTCTTAAAGACCGAAACAGGTGAGAACTCGATTCTTGCCACATCTTTTATTTTCTTAATACCAGTGTTTTTGAGCAAGATGGTACTATGCTTCAGGTAGATTAGTTGATATAGAGCGAGGATTTTAAAGTAAGTTTTTATATCAACAGAATACAGGAAAAGAACTATCGAATGTAATTATTTTTAGTGGAAAAGTTAATGTATTATTGTTCTGCTCTAGATGATGTAAAGCTCTAGCGAATAGTGAAACCACTGATATTCTTGATATGACACTTGTATGAAATATACTTTTCAATCACACTGACTTTCGAGTCATCCATTCACTGAAAACCGGCTGTCAGTGAAACAGTTTTTACGCAAGGGATGAGCAGCCTATCTCCTATACTTGAATTTCAGAGGTTTCCTCATAGGAATTGGAAACAACCACTTTAAAATTTGGTCAACAAGAAAAGCTTCTCATCTCTTATTATCTTGACGATATTAGTACCTAAGGAAAAGAAAAATTTCTATTTCATCTTTATTAACAAGTAGTTGAGTTTAATGCAATCTGATACCAAGCCATCTATCTAGATAATAACTTGGAAGATAACGAAATTTAAAAGATCTCGTCATCAGATAAATAGGCCATTATACTCCAATTTTTCTGCAAGATTTAACTGTTTTGGTATTTCATCTAAGCACGTTAGAGCGGTCTAAAGTCACTCTACAAACTGATTGTCAATGAAGGGACCCAAATGACTACACTGTTTTCTTAGTAGAATGGAGCCGACTATGTTTCTGACAGAAGAAAACTCTTGCATGATCAATATTTTTCAGGAAAAACCCATCTGTTGATTTTATTAGAAACAAGTTCTACCACAACTCAAAGAAGGAATATTCATTCAACCTGAACCCCAAGCGAACACCTGGTTTGCAATATACCAATCAACGATAAAGCCCATTGTTAAATTTGTCCACTCCCTGTAACAAATAAAAAATTAGCGATCGACAATAGAAAAAAAGGTTATTAGCATACGTATTCTGGTGCTGGCTCCAACGCTACGAAGTGTTCCTCATACTTCTTAATGAGTTCTTTCTGTTCAGGCGTCAAACCTTTGATATTATAGAGATCGCCGACGCTTTTGTATGGGCCATTCTTCACAATCATCGAAGCCAGAGTAGGATACAGTCCAGGGAATTTGGTATATGCCCTTATGTTTGCGTTGTTGATATCAACCTTGTCACTCCCTCCCAGGTACCCAACTCCAGCATAGTCCCTCGATGCTTGGGCTGCTCGAAAAGGAACCAAAAAAGAAGCTGCGGCTATGGATGCGCAGGTCAAAAGGAAGTTCTTGCGAGAAAGAGTTGGCTCCCCAGCTGCGCAACGATAAGCTGGCTTCGAAGCTTTTGCGTTCCTTCTAGAAAACAATCTGTTGCAATTACTATTCAGTTTTTTACCTTTTATGTTTGAAACTTTTACAGATAGTGGGACTGATACAAAGTTTAAAGCATGCATTTTGTTTACGAGAACCTTAACCTTTGACCAAACAGGAAGATTTATTCAAATCTCGAGCGTAAAATTGTGGTAATTTTCTTTTCTTCTTTGGGTGCGACTAGTCTCCCCATTTGCTGGTCTCACCGATGTCTTCGAGCAAACTGATTAGCCGAAGAAAGTCTGAAATGGATATTATCATCAAAAATGATGCCATGAAATTTTGGTCTTTATCAGAACCAAGCTGTCTGTCTCAAGTGAAAATAGAGCGTAGTGTAACTGCTAGTCGAGAATACAGTTCTCAAGAATAGACAAATTAAAACTGCTAGACTTGAATATTTTTGTAACTGCTCCACATACTCGATGACTATGTTTCTATATACATGCCATTAAACTCCAGCACATGTGAGACTTGTAGGATACTTAAAAATCTTCGAATGACAGTATACATTATTAGAAATCTAAATAGACCAGATTTCAAAACAATACAGTAATCTGAAGTGTTCGTCGAGCTTCTAAAAATACAGACTTTTGACTGTTTTCCAAAGCAACGCCAATGTACTGACAAGTGCTAGATGCGAAACTATAGGCCACTCTTCAAACTTCTCATGGACTTGTTGTCCTTTCCATATGAGTGAAAAGGTGTTCTTCTTACGGAATGAATGGTAGGTATCTTCAGGGTATCTGCCAGTCTCTGTGCAGCTGGCGAAAGACCAACAGAAGGCGTTCTATGTACGCTGTGGTCTTTGGAAGTTACTTTCTTCTTGCCTGTTAGCTTCTGTTCAAGATGCCGAGCTGCCTCCTCACGGGTGTCCATTTTGGGAATATGAAAACTCTGCCTATTCCTTTCTTCTCCTTGTTTCTTCCCTGACGAAGAAGCCATCCAACTAAAAACTGCTTCGTCTTCTTCCTTAAGTATCTGCGGTGTTGCTGCCACTTGACCCCAAACAAGAAAAGGGGAGTTTGGAATAGATCTTGGAGACAGAACTGGAGAAGAAGGTAGGAAAGATTCCAATGGATTAGTTTTAGATAGCTCCATGTCATTTTCTTCTTCAGCATCTTCAGAGCAGACAGAGTGATATTTCTGTCCAAGCCTCTTCAGTAAACGAACTTCTTCTTGTTTCGGACCCAAGACTGAATTGTCGCTTTCTGTGGTTCTATCAGTCTGGATTCGATAAAGTTCTGTTGCTAACGAAGACTCTCTGAATCTAGTATTGTATCTCCTGATTTCTTTCCGCTGCTCAGTTATTTGACGTATGAGGCGCTCTTCGCTAGTTAGTGGTGCCTCTGCAGGGGAATAAAACAGTGTATTCTTTTCTCGGTATGGCCAAAACTGCAGTCTTCGAGGTCTTTTGTCTTGCAGTACCGTAAGGTCACTCCCCTCTTTCACAGAAACTATTTGATAAGGTTTGCCATTATTTTGTACTTGCATAAACTCAACAGCCATAGAACTACCCGGAAGGCGCTCTTCCGAAAGAATAAGTCCTTTGCGTCTTTTCTCTCTTTCCTCTTCACTTATTAGTTTCTCAAAAGAATAATTATCTTCACTTGTATTTGCAGCAATAAAACTTGAAAGGCTAGTATAACACCTTCTGACGGTGGGATCGTCCGAATATTGCTCTGTATTGGAAGCAACTGTTGAGCGGTTGTCAAATGCTAAGGAAGGTGTGCTGCAAACTGAACTGAGACGGCTTTGCAAGTCACCAGCATATTCAGTATTTTGTAGACGTTCATTACCTGAGATTGTTGAAGTAAACTCAGTTCTTGATGGCTTGAGGCGTTCTTCTGCGCCTTCTAAAACGGCCAGTTTTTTTCGAAGTTTTGGCAAGTCGGGAAAGTAGTGGTGCATAATTATGTCGTTCATCGCCTCAAGATATTCATCTTCTGTAAGCACTCTCTTCCTGTTGGAGTTTTCAAAGTTATCTGTCATGTCTCAACTAGTGACAGCAATATCCGTAATCCAGTAAAGACAAAACAGTGGACGCCAATTGCCTAATATTGGAGAGTTACTGAAAAGTTTGGGTTATTGTGTGTTTCTTGCCATGTCGCATGTCTTCCTTGCAACAGGCACTTAAGTAGTAGGCAAGAAACTTGAATCCTGCTGTATCATACAAATATCACTACTTTTATCAAACGAAAATACCATAAAGAAATATTTCTTTTTCCAGATACATTTGAAGTGGATGACATCCTTCTTCAACATGTTCGTTTTTTCAATCTTCTTCTACCTATTGAACCATTTCAAAATAGTTCTTTAATAGCTATTATATCCTATCCTCATTGACAGCCTGTTTTCACTTTTCCATTTGTCCAACACTTTCTACTACATCATCATCTATGGAGAGAATCCCAGCAGTCAAAGGTTTAGTAAAGAGGACAGAAGGTTACTTTCCACATGTACTTCCTTCAGTGAGGTGAGCCAAAATTGTCACGCTCCCATCTAAAACATAAGAGACTTTGTCGCGTTTCATAATCCACAATATCGGACGAAAATAAACTCGTGTTGCACTTCATCAAAATCCCTATAAAAGTATCAACTAGCTGCAATAAGCAGCCATAGGAAAAGAAACAAAAATAAAAATAAAAAGCAAAACAGCAATCTTCTTCTTCGTTTCTAAAAGAAAATTTCAAAAACGAAACCTACAAAACAACATCGTTGACTTACCGAACGACGAACTTTAGCTTTCGCCAATTGCGAGACTGCTGCTTCACTCTTTATAGCTGCATTTTCAACATTGGTACCGAACTGATCAATTTGAAGGCCTTGTTCATTGACCATTATAGCCAAATCTTTGAAAATAGAGTTCACTTCAGTGATAGAAGTCTCTATTGAATGAATGGCATTCTGGCGTTCTTTCAAAAATTCACTTGTGGTGGAGTCATAAGAAACATTTTGCTGCAGCTGCAACTGCTGAGATGATAATTCCGTCTTTTCGTTTGGTATGTTGATCACAGTATCTTTATTGTTCCCTACTGATGATGAGGGTTTGGAGTGCAACTGAGAAACATTTGAAACCACTGGAAAAATTGTATTCTTGGACTCATTGTAGGATTCCTGAAATTTCTTTATCTCTTCTAGCCGTTGTCTAAATGTACAGATGGAAGACTGTAGATCTTCACTCACTTTTTGTTGGCGTAAATGTTGAAGAAAGTCATCCGAATTCGGTAAGCGCTTCAGTAACTCTTGACCCTTAAAAATGCTTTTCATGCATTCTTCTTTTGTAGAAGCAGCCTCTTCTAGCATGGAAGGCACCAAAGATGGATCCTTCGATGAGGACTTTTCCAACAAAACTCCAAGTCGCTGGTTATATTTAGCGATTTCGAAAACTGTTTTTACAAGTTCATCAAGTTCTGAAAGAGATTCTTTCTTTTCTTCTCTTTTTACTTTTTCTACACTTGTCTGCTGTTGTTTTGAAGGAGAATAAAACTGTTGAAAGGACATAGATCCCGTCAATTCTAAAAACCCGACAAAACAATTTATTTCCCCCAGACACCACCACTCTAATCCACAAGACTGTCTTGAACCATGAATTATTTTTTTGACTATTGAAAAGGCATACTTCAACAACAAAACCACAACGTGTGACACTCATTCCATGTAAACAACCAGACTCTCAAGGTTTCCTAGCCTTCAATCGTATAAGGATCTTTAGGAGGTATGGAAGCTCTATTCAGAGACTTGAGTTGTCAATTCTTTGAAAGATAATAGTAAATGTACCAACTTTTTAAACAAAATATTTTGAGTGCATGTAATAATACCTTCTAAGAAGACTATTCAGGAAACATTTCGAACTTTTTCTCATTCTTTACAATTTTTTTTCACGGTGTAAATGCTGTTCTTGGAAGAAACTGGAGGTCAACTAGTACCAAACAACAGGATACATTGTATACGGGTTGAGGAAGCAGCTTCAACGGATCTCAAAACTGGATTATTTTACGTATGATAGGTGTATTTGGCCGATAATGACTAGTATTCGTGAAATTCTCAAGGTACTAAGGTTTCCTCTGTAACGGAATGAACGCTTGTAAAGTAACTGATGCACTCCATTTCGATTTTTGTAAATAGTTATCCTTTTCCACCATTCCAATTCATTATTGCGCTGTGACAATCATTAAGGACTCAAACGTCTAAATTCACTTTCTTCAAATGAGAAATCTTCGCCTTTGATTGTGCATGAAGGTGCGTTACGATTTCTGCGAGAAAAGAAAAGATCAGACTCTCGTCTTGAAGGATTCATTGCTTGTGAACTTGTCGTGATTGTTAGCTAAACTACCTTGAAACGGTCCAAACATGGCAACCCACACGTTGGCACATTTTGAACCTGTAAATCTATTTGAGTTTGAAGCTCTGGCAAAACGAAAGCTTCCCAAAATGGTAGGAATATTAACGTAAAAAGAGGGTTTAATCTCTAAAGACCTTTTAAGGTTTATGACTATTATAGTTCGGGTGCAGACGATCAGTACACGTTGCAGGACAATATTGAAGCTTTTAGAAGATTGCGTTTGCGTCCTCGGGTGTTGATCGATATTTCTGCACAGGATATCTCCACAACCATCCTGGGAATCCCTTCTAGTTTTCCTCTGGTTATAGCTCCAACAGCTATGCAGCGTATGGTATTATAGTTGAATGGTTATCAAAACTCTTTCTTACTCGTTTCAAAGGCACATCATGAAGGTGAATGCGCATCTGCACGAGCAGCCAGCAAAAACAATGTTATATTTACTCTTTCGTCTTGGTCAACAACCAGTATTGAAGAGGTTGCAAAGGCAGCACCGAAGTCACCCAAATGGTTTCAGCTATATGTCTACAAAGATAGAGATGTGACTGCTAAACTTGTTCGCCGTGCAGAAAACGCAGGTTACTTGGCAATACAGCTGACAGTGGATACTCCTCGACTAGGTAGACGAGAAGCTGATATTCACAACAAGTTTTCATTACCGGAACATCTTACTATGGCAAATTTTGCTCAAGCTGACAGCGAGAAAAGTCATATGGAGAAAAGTGGCGGTTCAGGACTTGCTAGTTATGTTGCTTCTCTCATTGATAGGTCGCTATCATGGAAGGATATTGCCTGGTTGAAAAGCATTACTCGCCTCCCAATTCTTGTAAAAGGTATTGTAACAAGACAAGATGCGGAGATGGCTGTTCGGAATGGAGTATCTGGAATTATTGTCAGTAATCATGGCGCAAGACAATTAGATACTTCATTGGCTACTATTGACTGTCTGGAAGATGTTGTGGCAGGTGCGCAAGGCCGTGTACCAGTTCTTGTGGACTCTGGAGTTCGTCGTGGAACAGACATAGTGAAGGCACTTGCGTTGGGTGCACAAGCAGTTCAAGTTGGTCGTGCTGTTTTATGGGGTTTGGCTGTTGCAGGAGAACAAGGTGTTGATCGAGTTTTGAAGCTTCTTCGTGATGAGTTTGAACTGGCTCTTGGTCTCTGCGGCTGTCGTAACGTAAGAGAAATTCGTCGAAATATGGTTGTCCATGTGAGCAGTTTAATAAACTCAAATAAGCAACCAATGATTGGTAATGGGACATATAGTTCGCTTCCTAATGGAAATTCTGTTTTCAAAGATGAAAAGACAGGTTTCGGCGCACGTTTATAACATTCGGTTCAAGTTGGTTAGTTGAGTAAAAAGATATTTCATTTAAGTGTCATTGCGTATTTCTTTTAGTTGCCAAACCAAGTACATATGATTTTAATGTAGTAGATGAACATCAAAAAAGTGAATGTTCACATAGCAACGGTTAACAGAGATGAGACGGAAGCAATGCACCATGTCAGTCACGTTCTGTGGGATTTCCGACACGATGGTTATTCCAGCTTTTGGGACACGCTTATCTTCTTTCGTTACTAGGAGAATGGATTGTAGAACGACAGCCACAGCCACGTTTTTGAGAGAAAGATATTGTTGTTACTTCAAATCCAATCAACTCTTGAGATACAGAACCATATCTGCTTGCCCTTTTATAGCTGTTGCTGCTGTGGCTGCCTCAGCAGATTGGGTGAGGCACGCAGTCACCATCACAGTGGAGGTTCCCATTGAGATAGCCTTTGATCTTTATTCAAACCTGGAAAAAATGCCAATGTGGTCTCCATGGTTACAAAGTGCACGTGTTGATCCAAAGCAGCCCGAACTTGCAACGTGGAAGCTAGCAGCTAGGGGATTGAGTGTGAGTTGGCGTTCAAAGAATACAAAAGTGGACCGTCCTCATATAATTTCGTGGGAAAGTATCGATGGTTTACCAAATAGAGGTTCTGTAAAGTTCGAGGAAAAGGGAGAAGAGTTGACGGAGGTCGAGTTAACTGTCGAGTACAGAGTACCCAGTTTTCTTAGGATATTGCTAAGCAACTCATTTGTATCAAGTTTTGTGGATAGAACCCTTTTGGATGATTTGAAAAGATTTCGACTTGTTGCATTGAGGGAATATTCCGAACAGAGACGAATTGGTAATATTTCCTCTAATAGACCAAATAAATCGTAAACTAATGAATTAGTCCTCTGATGGAATTTCCAAGACAAAAATGCTAAACATTATTTACTAAGGCAACAGGAATGAACAACAGTTTCATGTCGTGGAATAACCAAAAGAGGCCTACAACATTTTCAAAAATGACATCCAACTTGAGAAATCCCAACTTGTAGACTAACACTTCATATCTTAAATCAGCCCTAACCCCACAACATCTTCCTTAATATTATAGGCTCTAGTAATCACCTGATCCATGTCAACCGTTGGAAGATTTTGTAAATAACCTTTAAAAAAATAAAAGAATTATTACTGACAAATGAAAGTACAGAATCATCACTGACATACCTTTCAACTCCAAGCCATCTAGTTCCATTAATTCCTCTTGAAGCATATCTATCACAGCAAGACAAACATAACAATGCAAGCCAAGTCCCTAGATAAAAGTAAGCTCCAGTACAGCGGCATACTAATATCAACGTACTTCTTCTGCGGCAAAATACGTATCCCAAAGCCGAAGAACGCAATCCATTGGTAGTTCACGCGCCAATAAGTTACGAATCCACCCGGGAACCCAATCTGATGGTTCCAACTCTTCACTTTCAAAAAATTCGCACAATTCTGATTGTAATGTTCGAAAAAGCATCATGAAGTTTGCTACCGTGGAATTGTGAAATTTACTCGAACGAACAACTTCATGTTTTCTCATCAGAGCCTGAAAACAATAAAAGCAGTCCACTTCATTTGTTTCGAATACTGACACAAATGGCGCTAAAAGAGAAACCTGTTATTCGAGTGTGAGATTTTAGAAACTGTAAGCCCTCAAACTCTCCTTACCAGTACAGAATCATATTCGAAACTTTCTTCTGCTGATAAAAAGGCACCAATGACATTTGAAAACACAGTCTGCAGAGTTTCGTCACTCAGTTTGTGTGAAGGAGAATTTCGAAATAGACTACGACTCGTTCTACGCTTCACCTCGTTTCGAACTCTTCGAATGAGCTCGTCATCCTGTGTTGCTTTAACACGAAGTTCGTTGTACTCTAAAGACATCTGACGCTTGGTTGTAAGCTCTTCACTCCTATCTGGTTTCGAAACACTCAGAAGGAACTTCCACACTTCTCCCCGAACCTTCCACCAAACTTTGATAAGATCCCAATATTGAGTGGATTCCTTACCTCTGAAGGCACCCCGAGTACTGCAGCTTCTCTCAGTTTCTTAAGGTCAACGTAAGTTTCACCTTCTATCCAAGTGCGAAATCTTGCTACATCTAGATCCGAACTTAAACTGCTGCCGTAGCCCAAGTTTGAATCGTTAGTACATTCTCCAGCAGAGTCGTCCGTGCCACTGCTTGAGAAGGAAAACGGGGTACGCAGTCCATCGCTATCCCACTTGTTGGACTCTATAGAAGAAAGCTTGGGTCTCTCATTACGCTGAACGACATTGTTTGTTGTCTGCAGGTGTGGAAAATCCTCAGAAGAAACCTGTTTGGAATCATTCGAACAGTTACCAACTTTCCCCTGGCCAAACTCCACTGCAGCGGCCTGCGAGTTGAGCATAATTTTGAACGCTCAAGTAACGCTGGTGTTTCCTTGAGGTTTATTAAGTCTGTAACTGAAGAAAGCCGAGGAATATCGCAAACTATGTAAAAAAAAGCAACAGATTACTGCAACAGAAATAGCTTTCCATGACGACGGACAAGTAAAAGTGAATAGATGGACATGTAAAATTGGCAACTGGGATTTTGTTGTCTTGCGAATTTCTTCGGACTTTTTATGTCTGTTGTATGCTGTGAAATGAAAGCAAAGTAAAAAATATTGTGTATTTAGTAGTTCATTCATATATTCTTAATAAAGCCGAAACCCCCTCTTTATATAGGCCTCCACAGTTTACCGAATACACTTCGGTGGCTGTCTTTCAAGTTTGTTCCGAGTTGTTTTCAAACAGTTTTTTTGCCACCTGAGGAAAAAAACAAAACCTAAATCGCTCCTCAAACAAGTAAAACATCTATAGACTGAAGGCCACAAGTAAAAGGAAAGGAGAACAGAATATACGCGTTGACTTATTGCCCTGTAGAATGTATTTGTCTTTGATGTTCAATATTTGTAACGATGAATACAAAATACTTATATCAACTAGGTCTCATTTGTTGTTTGCAAACTATCAAGGAATGGGTGGCTTTGCTGAGGTATAATCCTTTTACCTTAAATGTCTAAACCACAACGCAACCTCAGGCTAAATGGTCTACAAAATCATCTCTCCCACTTCCCCTGAATGAGCATTATTGACACTCCCTGACAACCTTACTGTCATTTCATAAAAATCTTTAATTCCATAAAAAGAAACTACTTTTTAAATTTTTTTTTTCAGAGATACAATTACAACACAACATAGAAATCTGTCAATCGATTATTTCTTGTTATTGCAGTTTTTCGAGTGGGAAACCGATACTGTTGGAAGTTGCGGTAGCCGACACACGTTCAAATAAACAAACGAAAGTGGCGTTGAGTTTAGCTGAAGTTGCAGCTAAGTAAACATTTTATATTTTTTATTTAATCTCCATTAGGACTTTTTTCGTCTCCTAGCTAGTTTAATAGTGTAAGTAAATATCTATCAAGATCACGAACCACTTTGGCATATTTCTGTGTATATTCACACAGACGCTGAATGTTCTTCAAGGCAATTTTCGATAATGCTTCTCAGGAACATTCTGTATAGCAGGAAATTTCTTCGAGCGCTTCTAACCGATTTAGATTTCTTGCTATTGGCTCTATCAATGCATCTTCATCTAACTGACATGACACACAAAAAAGACTGTGCCAAGATATCTCATTGAATGTTGAAGCAAACGACTCTTTTTTAGAAGAAGACGTTGTTTAAGTTTCTGATCGATTTCTTCTAAATTTGTCAAAACTTATTTCTACACGAAGATAGCCAGACAGTGCTGGGCTAGTTTATAATCGAACAATGTAAGGGTATCACTGCCAGAGACCAATATTTCAAAGACACTTCAGAAACGTATTTAAACGAAGATTGAAAATTCTTTTCTTTGGAGTAGGTTCCGTGCAAATGTCTTCAGCAATTTTATATCTTTTTGTTCCAAGTACTTGTAAACTTTTGAGTTTAGAACAACAAACCTTCTTCTTGGTGACCAGCGCAATAGATGTCTTCAAATTTGGTATTAAAATGGGAATTTTCTATTAATACGGTTTGAACTCTCAGCATTTTTTAAGTTTCATTTTCCTTGAAGTATATAATTTCTACCGGTACAGAGGCTTGTACGTATATGCCTGCGACCGTCGTTTCCTATAATATTCCGTTATAAGTAAGATAATCTTTTGTCAGTAGAATACGTCATAAGCAAAGCCTTTTCAAAATTCCCCCATTTAACAGTAATTTCTAATTCACAAAGATACCCAAGGCATTTTTTGATCGTTTCCCGTTTTTTAATTTAAATTTGGCGCCTTTCTGGTGAGCATGCTTCTATAAAATGGATTCTCAAGACAAAAGTGTTTCAAGTTGCAGTTTCATTTCCCGAGACCTTTTCGGCGAAGCTCCTTCAGAATCCGAATTCATTACTAACGGTGTGCTTATAGAAGAATACCATGAGAATGTCTCTTGCGACTCTCAAGGAGATCAACCATACGAGTCATCTGCTGACCGGTCGAAACAGGAAAGAAATGAGCAAGATGAAGCGCCAGTTGGTGGTTTTAAACAGTATGACGATAAATCTATTAGCGAGGAGGAATCGACAGCTACAGATGACGATATATTCCGCGATATTTTTTCTAATAGCACCACAGCACTTAGTTCTGAGGAGTTTGCCAATAAGATACTCTACCTAACTGATATTGTGTCAAGAGAAAGGGAAGAAAAGTATAAACTAAAGAAGAAAATCAGAGACCTTACGGATGAAAATAAACTCCAACACTATGACTTGGAAGAAGTCCGGGATGAGCTAAGACAATGCCGAAAAGACAAAGAAATGTACCAGAGAGACGTTGACATGCTTCAACAGGAGAAGCTTTATTATAAATCAAAGCTTGATGAACAAATACAAAGGGGCACTGTAGATTCCGAAAGTCAGTGGAACCTTCAGTGTGAAAATCGGGATCTTCGAGCTAAATTACAAGAGGCAGAAAATGAAATTATTCAATTGAAACATCATGTCAGTTCATACAAATCCAAGTTGGACCAAAAATCGGAGGAAGTTTCACAGTTGCAAGCAAAAGAACAATCATATTATGAAAGAGAAGATACGCTTAGAAGAGAAAGAGACGCTCTTATTCGTTCGAATGCTGAAGCCATTAAAACTGTGGAACATCTTCGCCAGACATGGAATTCGCTTCAGGAACAGCTACGAATGGAAGTCTCTCGAAAAAATGCGCAAGAAGAGCATTATAAAAAGCATATACAAGATCTGGAACAAAAAGTCAAAAGATCCAAAGATGAAAATGATAGTCTTAAATTTGCAATTCATAACCTGGAGACACTCATGGAGGAACAACAATTATCCAACGAAAACAACTGCCAACTTATTGAGAGTTATGAATCCCAAATCCTGACATTGAATGATGAAGTAAAGCATCTTCGAGAACTGAGAGCATCCTTGCAACAACAAATTGTTGACATGACCGAACAGCTGCAAGACAGAGAAGAAAAGATTGAAAAACTGCAGTACAGTAATGATCGGCTGCTTCTTAGAAAAGATGAGTTAGAGAATTCACTTCAACATGTTCAAAACAGAGAAACTGAATTATTGGAGAAGATGCGAGCGGAAAGTGACGAGCTCATCAGAATGAAAAAAGAGAGAGAACAAATGCAAAGCTTGAGAGAACGTGCAGTTCAAGAAACGGAAAGATTACGTATTCAACTCCAAGATGCCGAGTGTGACATTAAACAGTACGAAGATGAAATTCAGAATCTCCGAAGCTTGCTACAAAATGCAAATGCAGAGGAAGCAAAATTGAGAGTAAGGTGTGCGAATCAGAAACACCTTTTGGATGAATACGAACATCAACTACAAGCAACATCAGGTGTTCAAGAGTGTGCAATCTTCCAGCAAGTTTGTGAAATGCTAGATAAAAGATTTCCAAAACTAAACGACAGCACCGAGCAAAAATCGGTTGTCTTACAGTTGGCCGATAAAGTTCAGCAGATGGCAGAAGAACGAGAAGAAATGATAGCAATTATCGATCACATGAAGAAGGAAATGAACTCCAAGCAACTGAAACAGGAGCAAGACTTCGATGTATATGATTTAAAAGATACTCTAGAGCAAAAACAACGAGAAATTTCTCACCTTGAGGCACTTTTGAAGCAAACTACTGAAGAGAAATCGTTTGCTGAAAGAGAACTCAAATCGTTACAGAAGGAGGTAGAACAACTTCGTGGTTATGACAACTTTTCCCTTGAAAAGAGTGCAGATGACGCTAATGTGGACATTTCTCTGACCAAACTGTCTACTTCTTTTTCCGAGAAATCATTACAGAAAGTGCTTAAAGCATTCGACAATTTAGTTCATGAAAAGAAAATTTTGTCACAAAAGAACAAGGAACTAAATGAACGACTACGACTGACTCTTGAATCAAAGGACTTGGATGAAACCACTACGAGATATTTGCTAAAAGAGAGCCAAACGATTCAGCAACAGCTGTGTGGAATAATATCAGCTCATGAATCGGTCTTGACTGAGATAAAGCAGGAGCCTTCTACATTCCTACAAAATGAAAATAGCATGTCTGAAGACAAAGAAAATCGAGACGTCAATCAGTCTTACGTCTCTGCAAACGAAGACCCCTTGATTCGTGCCATGAATACTCATTATTTCAGTTGCGAAATATGTGGTTGCATGAATTGGAGAATAATGCTGAATTGAGAAAGATGGTCATCGAACTGTATCAAAAGAAGAGCAATCAAGCAATATGTCACCGAGGTACACAAACATTTCACACAGACGCACTTTCTAACTCCGATAAAAATAACGAAAGCGATGACCTTATAAGGTTGAAAGAAACCGTTTTCAGCTTGAACATAAAGATTGCTGACCTTGAGCAAAACATCCAAGACTACTATGTCAAATTAGAACAGAAAGAGCATGCATTATCTGAGCTTTCTGAATCTTGGCATAATTGGGCCATCAGTCTACATGAACTCATACCTCAAAACCAGAGAAACATCAACGACAGAAGTTTCGAGAATATTTGCTCAGCTATCTATATGTACATTAAATATGCGGTCAACAAGATCCCATCCTTGTCCAACGAGGTAAATAGAGTTGAAGTACAAAACCTCAAAATGGATCATTTAGTGATGAACTTGAAGGCTCAAAAATCCTTCTGCATCTACTGGATAGATAGGAGCGCAATGTACTCGTCTGTCAGTTCCACAACAAAGCAAGAACCAATGCAAAAACTTCAAACATATTTGATTGCGTTATTCAGCATATGGAGGTTAACCTCTCTATCACGAAAGGAACAAGAATTACAGCAAAAAAATGGGAAAGTTTACTATCTGCAAGCACCTACACACGTTAAAACATTTAGCTTTCAAAAAGAAGTGGAAAATGCGATAAACAGTGCGCTAGCATCTCGCTTAGAAAACGAGATTAAGCAGAAGAACAAAGTCATTGGGCAGTTAGAGCGAAAAATAGCCAATCTACAGTCGTGCAAAGACAAAAGGAGGCAGGACCAAATAGAAGAAGATAACTGTGATATACCATATAGGACTCTACGAATGATGCTTGAAGAGAAAGATGCCAAGCTGAACGATGCTAAACAACTCATTGATCGGCTTCAAACTCAAAAAGAAAAGCTACAACTTCAGGTAACAAATATTTCAAAAGAGCTTGAAAAAGTTGCCACTGCGGAAAGTCAGCAACGGTTTTCGAAAGAAGCTGCAGAGTCTCGACTTCAGATGGTAAACAAAAGATTAGAGGCAGAAACTAAAAAGGTAGATGCCCTGAATAAGGAACTTCGAAGCAGAGAGCGAAAATTCCAAGACACTGTGGCACAGCTACTGGCTAAAACTGAAGAGTCCTTCTCTTCTGAATATGGAAGCGGAGCGGGCCCTCGACAGTCTCCGCGTTCCACTCCATCCTTTAACTCGCCTCCAGTCAAAGAAATTAGTGCTGCCAAAAAGAAAAACAGTCCTCGAAGCTCGTCGAAGAAATCTGAAGATACGAGTAGAAACTTAAAAGGTTCTTCTCTAATATCTCAATTCCATCAAGTTGCCGACTCAACAAGCTCCGATCGAGAAAAACAATGCTCCCAAAGTGTCTTAGACAATATTCTTTCTTCTGCCGAGGCCAACTTGTCAAAGGCAGAAAAGGATCATTCTCTAAAAGGAGACGAGGTCCAAGAACTGAGAGGACATATCCAAGAATTGAAAAAGGCATCTCAAAAGCTGAAATCTAAAACCATTGTCTAGTGTTGTATGGATCCCAGTTGTGTGTGTCAAGAGTAGCAAATAAATAACACTACTCCTGCAATAGAAACTCTGAATCCATGTTCTGTATCTTTCATCCGTCGTGACTAAGTTTCTAATGTTTAGCAAGTCATGTGACATAAGAGCAAAAAGGTCAACTTTACTGTGTTTCTCTATGAGAAAAATCTACCACAACTGGTATCTTTTCTTTAGCAGCCATCACAGAAAGAAAAGCGTTGTAGCCTATTGCAATTATATTAATGTACAGTACTCTCTGTGTGTCTGGGACAAAACGAAAGTTAAATAAGTGAGCTGCCGGCCACACCAACCAGTTCACTTTAAGAGTAGGCCACAGTTTGTGTTCGATTTCTGGAGCAACGCCGTTGACATCGCCTTGAGCAACTTTTAAGTATGCAAAAAATACACTGGTAAAGACTGGAGCCCAAAGCAACTGGTCCATCATTGTTTTTGCAGCAACTGCTTTTCCGGACTTTGGTGCGCCTGCCACGATGCTCTGCAACGAGTTTTTCAGAACTCCTGGTAAACACCAAGAAAAAACATACCCTATCAAGGAATTGATACCAAAAATGGGACACTGGACCATGAACGAAAAGTCCGAAAGAAGCAAACCTTACAGTTCGCAGTACGTCCCAACGTTCGCCGTTCCACAGATTATTTGACTGTGCTATTAGATCTCCTAAGGCAAGTCCAATAGTAGACTAGAAACACATCAGTAGAAAGGAGGGGGAAATTCCAAAATACCGTAGCAATTTTGACAGGAATGGGTCGTTTTTCAAGAGTTGTATTATAAAGTTTCCATAAACGTGACCAACTGCTGGTCGCCTGTCTTACAACCATCCGCCAATAAGAACTGTGACATTATCTCTTCCACGCCATGGGAATGTCATGTTCCAATGGCACTCTGCATCTTTGTCACAAATTCTGTCAATCTTTTGTGGCCTCTTCCGCTCACCAAGTCTGATGAAAGTCTCAACAATGTAAAACAAGATAATTTGTACTTTCTATCCGCACCCCAAGAAACTTTCCTGATAACTTCCTCGTATTCTTCGTCATAATTCATCTCTAATGCTACAAATATTTAGAAGAAAACTTGAATGGAATTTTAGTACCAACCATTTTCCGCAGCGTAAGGAAGATTGATACGACTTGCACAGCTCCAGGTTTCTTTTACAATACTTTCCGGCGAACACTTCGCAAAACTCTTTTCCCAATCATCTCTTTTCTCAAAGCAAGTGAATATAAAGGTTGCATGATATTTTCTCAATAAATGTACAATCTTTTCGTAGAAATTGAACTCTTCTGCAACATAATAACCAGCCACAGCTTCTGCAGGCCGATAACTGGTTTTGTACCACCAATGTATTCCGGCTATCTTGCATCCCAATTCAAGTGCTGAAGAAATAGGTTCGTTCTCATCTTGCCTCTCTATCCAGAAAGAAAATACTTTACATGCTCTTTCTAAGATTCTTTCACCGTGCAAAAGCAGCTTGTTGGAATACCATTCGAGAAACTTCTTAGACTCGGCTTTCTCACAAAGACCATTAGGTTCTAGAAAGAAAGGCGTATTCGACGGCATCGAATTGTACCCTTCTCCTGTTTTCATGTAACAAGGAAACAAAGAAGGATTCGCAGCGTTTGAATACAAAGCCTCTTCAAAATAGTCTTGCTGCATCTTCTCGTCAAAGCATTGAAAAGCTCCTATTCCTGGAAACTTCCAATGACTCAATGCAAATGACGGATAACGTAATTCTCCTGAAGGACCCATGCTCACTTGAATCTGAACAATATGCTTGCACAACAAGTTTCCAAATTCTTGAGCAAAAGCGTTCATAAAATCTTCATACATGTCAAGTGCGCTTCGGCAGGCAATATTTCCCTTGTCAGGAAATATTTTGGCATTATCTGCACTCAAACCAAGGCATTCAAAACTCTGCATTCCATTTTCGTCAGTATAAAAAACGAATGGATGATAGTTCGCAACTTGTCGAACAAAGGATGGTAACTGGATCACAACTTCATCGCCTTCTGATTCTCCACAAGTATGAAACGATAGTACGACTTGGATGCGCAAGTTATTTTCTATTGCTATCATAAAAATACGCCTATAGTTGGCGAAATCATAATGACCGGGAGTAGGCTCACACAAAGACCACCAAACGTCGATCATAACTCCTGCAACTCCTGCACGAGCAAGTTTCTCAAACTGTGCAGAAACAACAATAGAATCAAGAGTTGCGACATTTAGCTGACACATAACGAACACTTTAGTGCCTTTGTCGAGTCTATTTGTTGGGAGTTGACCTCTTTTACGCCACATAGGTTCTCCACCAAAATCTACCCACAAAAAGATATCTTAATCGTTGCACACATTGGGATACACATAGACGAAAAGACTTTCAAAAGATTCCATTTTCAAATTTTAGTTCATTTTGAAAAAAACGACATGATGCTCTTAACAATGTTTTATCCTTAGAATCTTCCCCATGGACAGGAATCTTTAAGTATCTTAACTAAGCCATCTATCCAAACATGTGAAGAATTTAAACAAGGAACAAGATGGAATTCTTTTCCTCCTGCTTCCAAGAATGTTTCCTTTCCCCGAATACCGATTTCTTCCAAAGTTTCCAGACAATCCGCTATAAAAGATGGCACAACAACTCCAAGACGCTTGATGCCTTTCTTTGCAAGCTCTACAATAACTTTATCTGTATAAGGTTTAATCCATTCTACACCAGCTGCGGCCAATCTACTCTGGAAAGCGACAGTGTAATGCAAGTCTGGCAAGTTGAGTTTCTTTGCCAGTAGTCGAGCAGTTTCGAACGCCTGCGCTCGATAACAGTTGCGATTCGATTGAGTTAATCGACTACAGCATTCCTGAAATTGCAGACAATGTAAACCAGTTTCATCTGTCTGGAAGCAGTGCTTCTCTGGAACTCCATGAAAACTCATCAAAAGATGGTCGCACTTTTCCAAATTCTCTCCCAAATGCTTTTGAACTGTATGAGCATATGCAGAAATGTACGCATCATGGTCATAGAACGCAGGAACAACATGAAGGTAGGGAGTGGCATATATTCGAGCAGCTTCTCGATATGCAATTTCCACACAAGAACCTGTTGAAGACGAAGCAAATTGCGGAAACAATGGCACCAAAACTATTCTGTCTATTCCCCTCTGACGAAACCTCAAAATTGAGTTTGGTATGGAAGGCTCACTGAACTGCATAGCCAGAAGAATATCATAATGCTCTTCCCCAAGTATCCTTTGCAAACGCGTTACCATATCTTCACAGTGATAGACTAGTGGTGAGCCTCTTTCTTGGTCCCATATATTTGCATATGCTGCAGCAGATTCCTTTGGACGCGTCCTTAAAATGAATAAGTTGAGAACCAAAAATCGAAGCACAGGATGCAGGTCGACTACTCTTCCATCGCTCAAGAACTTTCGCAGATATTCTCTGACATCTGATACTTTAAGAGATGCGGGAGAGCCAGTGTTAATGAGAAGGACTCCAGTCTTTCCCCTATGCCTCAGATTCCTAGCTGCAAGTCCTTCTAAATCTTGCGAAGGAGAGGTCCCGTCTTTCAGGACCGTCGAATATTCATATTCGAAAGAACTACTATATGATTTAAAAGGCACTTGTTGTTGCATAATACATTTTTCTCTTTGCCGAAAATGACGGTCACAACAACGAGTCAGTCTTTTTGTACCAGCAAAAGGAGTCCAACTGCCTAACGTTGTGATTCTCTTCCACTGCTGCACCTTGCTGTGACCAAGACTTTTCCTCGATAGGTCAAAAATTGGAAACCACCCGAACAAAATTTTAGGCATATCTCACAGCTGCAAAACAGACAACCGTCATGCACTTTACCAAAGAACTGCTCATGTGGATTGTCTTCCTCTTTCCCATTATCGTCAACGATTTCTTGCCATCATTTTTCTTTCTTCGCAGCAGTAGGAAGTTTGGCGCCACACAAGTTGCTAATGAAACCACAAATAGAACAGGTTTCCTCCTCGAAGTGTTTTGAAGGCTATGTTAACAAATACTGTCACCAGGCAGCGACTCTTGGGGACTTGAAGACCCATTTTAGTGTTTACTGGCCACCCTTGAAAACTCCTGTAAGTATGTCGACTGTGACATAGAAACACATGGTTCATGATTTTGAAAAGTAGAATTACAAGCCACCTGTTCTTTACTGGTTAAGCGGTCTAACTTGTACGGATGAGAATATGATGATGAAAGCCGGAGCGCAGAGGACAGCTAGTGAACTGGGCGTGGTAGTAGTTTGTCCAGACACTTCTCCTAGAGGGGCAGGTGAAAAGAGTTCAAAAAACTTTGACGCATAACATCCTTTATTGACCTGGTGGTAGGTATTCCTGGAGAGGAAGATTCTTATGACTTTGGAACTGGTGCCGGTTAGTGAACTTTAATAGCCTGCTGTTTTAGGAGTTAAACGAGTTTTCTAGGTTTTTACGTTAACGCCATCACTCCAGGGTACTCTAAATATTATCACATGTATGATTATGTTACCAAGGAACTTCCACAAGTGATAGAAGAGAATTTCTCTGTGGATGCTTCCAGAAAAAGTATTTTTGGACACTCCATGGGTGGTCATGGTGCACTGATTTGTGCCTTGAAGCTGCCTCATATATACCGTTCTGTTTCAGCTTTTGCACCAATATGTAATCCTGTATGTTTTTACCTGCTAATTTGCTTTAGATCACAGACTCATTTGTTTTAAGATTCATTGTGAATGGGGACAGAAGGCTTTTCGTGGGTATTTAGGAGACGACAATAAGGAATTGTGGCGGAGCTACGATGCAACTGAGTTAGTGAGAGATCATCATTTGTTTCCAGGTGAAATTCTGATTGACCAAGGCTCGGCAGATAATTTTTATAATCAGAAACAATTGTTGCCAAATAATTTCGAAGAAGCTTGCAAATCGAGTGGTCAAACATTGAAACTTCGCTATCAACCAGAATATGATCACAGTTATTACTTCATTGCAACTTTTATGGAGGAGCATATTCGTTTTCATGCAAAAGCACTGTTTGCATAGATTAGAAGGAGAGCAATAAACGTTCGTTTTAAACAGATACATGAAGTTTATAGTAAAGCATGCGATTAATTTTCCATAGCGGCTGACGAATGTTTCTTACTAGAATAACATTCATAATTTTTTTTTGAAGACATCGGTTGTCAGAGAGTCAAAAAATACAACATTTTCTATATGTGAAGTCTCACTGGTGTTACAAGGCTATAGTGTTTGCAACTTTTAAAGGCTATCGCTAATGAATTGCAACTAATAAATCTTCTTTTTGCAAACGTCGTTATAGTTGGCAATCATTGATGTGATCCATGCATGAAGCCTCTGAAAGTTGTGGAGAGCGAGCTTTGACCAAGAGCAGGAGCGATTGGCGCTAGAGCTACCACCAGTCAGCTCAGTGAAAGAAGGTAACGCAAAGCAGTATAGAAAGCGCAATTCGTGTTAGTAACTTGCGTTTCTTCCAATACTCTTGAATATTTTCTGTAGTGTGATAAAGAATTGTCAGTAGTCGTTATTCTTGTTTGTCCGAGTTGTAAGAGTAGCGAGTTTGAGAAATGAAAAGTACCCAAGAAAGGAGGAAACAACAGAACAGCATACAGAATATCCAAAAGGATATTGAAGCACCTGTTATCATTGCTTTTGTAAATAGAAAGAGTGGTTCTCAGGCAGGCTCTCGAGTTTTTCAAGATGTACAGAACTTGCTGGGTAAACACGTCGTGTTCGATATGATATCTGTGAATCAAGTACAGTCAGTTCTTGAAAAGTTTGTCCACTATAGAAATTTAACAATATTGGCTTGTGGAGGGGATGGTTCTTGTAATTTGTTGCTCGATGTATTACTTTCATTGAACATTGAAGCAGCTCTTGCTCATATACCTGTTGGAACTGGAAATGATATTGCGCGCGCTCTGGGTTGGGGAGGTTCTTGTTGTGACAGTTCAACTATGTTTCATCTCATTGAACATGTTTATAAAGCAGAGAGAGTCAAAGTTGATGTTTGGGATGTATATAGTAGGGACAAGTTTGGAAAACAAAATATTGAGAGAATTCCTTCCAAAATGATAGGATTTATGAGTCTTGGTGTCGATGCTCAAGTAGAACTCTGCTTTAATGAAGGACGTTGGAAAGATCCAACAGGTTATCAGTATCATTTGCTAAATTTTGCAAAATATGGTTGGTACGGAATACAAACATTTTTGAAGTGGAATAGAAAGTATCGAATCAAAGATTTTATTGCTTCTTTTCAAGTTGATGGTGTGCCAGTGGACATTCCAGAGAATATTCAGTCCATTATCATTTTGAACTTACCTAGTTATGGTGCTGGTGCTTCTCCAATCAGTAAGAAAGGCAATGATCATGCGGTAAGTTTGAATTTTTTCTAATCGAAGTATTTATACCATCTTCCTTAAGTCTTTCGATATCTGTGGCAATGATGGAAAAGTTGAGATTGTTGGTCTTACGAGTCTCATTCACTTTCTCTTAATAGAAATGGGAATGTCAGCAATAAGCATCGGACAAGGAGCACAAGTCTGTATAGAGTTGAAAGGAAACTGTCCTCCTTTAGCAATTCAGGTAGGGAAGCAATTATTAGATATGTTTTTGGGGCTCAACAGGAACAGGTTGATGGTGAACCTTGGAAGCAGTCCTCAGGATGCATTGTGCTGAAAAATGTTAGGAAACAATATTTTGTCTGCGGACCATATTATCGTAAAGACAGTTCCAAGTTCGTTCACCTCACCGAATCGAAATGAAATATAACTCTCTTGTTATCAAGACAAATGTCCATCATTCATAAAACAATGATAAGTGACAGTTCTTAAGAAACCGCTGACTGTTAAACACTTGAATGAGAAAGTGGCTCACTGTCTATCTCAGTGTTAAATATTACCCCCCAGGCGACTGAGTTGTTCTGACAACCGAGTCTTTTCTTCATCCAATTGTTTCATTCGATCATGCAGAAGACTTGTTTTGCTTCGGATAACTTCTCTTGACGCTCTTATGTTTTCTAGGTCCCTTTCTTCGTCTCCAATAAAGTCATGAACTAAAGAAGAAGTAAACTAGTTGTTTTGGCCATATGCGTTTTATACTGTTCTTACAATAAGAAGAAAGAGGGCTGACAATGGTTCGTTGGGCGCCCATTCTCAGAAGAGCCAACAGTTCTTCTGTTGGGTCTTGGAATACGATTTCGTCATAATACTCAGAAACAACGGGTTCATCGACACTAGGTTCTTTCGGAGGGTTTGGAAAAAGCTACAATCTACAGTGTCAATATAGCAACAGCATCGGGTACTAACTCTTCTTACCCGTAGTGGATGAACCAGTTCTACTGGGTTTTCAAGATTTTCAACAAAATGCAATCTTATTAACAAGTCGAATTCACCCCAACCCTCTTCAGTTATTTCATACGGTGGTTTGGAAACAGCTACAAATTCAACTTAGCCCCATATTTAACAATAGAATGCAATTCACTTGCTTCTTTTGGGTGGTACAAAGCTTTCATGCAACTGAAATTCGACATGTCTAATAAAATAGGATAAATCTTCGTTTCTAGGACCACGAATATAGGCTGTCCAACGGTGAGAATGCCACTGAAAGAGAGAACCCGTTAGTTATCGTCTTATTCAAACGTTCAAAGTCAAACCTCATCAGCTTCTGGCCCTAACCAAAATGCAACTGAGCCTTGAACAATAGGAACAGAAACAGCGGCACCTTTTGTTCTTGTGAACGACTTTAACAAAGGACTCATTTTGTCAACCAAACTTCCATTTGAATTTTGTTACAAATTGATACGTCTTAAGTGGCCTGAAAAGCATTGATTGGGGGGTGCAAGTTGCTGTGTCTTGTAGCTTTATAGGTAATTTGACGCACAAATATTCTTAGAAAGTGCGTATGGTGTGTAATGAATAGACAAGGTTTTAGATGGATGCAGCCTTTGGTGTTTTCTAGATTCAGCAGTATTCTTGCGTCAAGTGCTTGTTGTATTGGAACAAGTGGAAAGGCATACATTCAAGAAAGAGTAAACAAAGGATTGTGTCGCATACTTGAGCATAAAAACAGTTTGAAATTCTTTTCTGCGAATCCTGAACAGAAACCAAAGGAACATGGTCCAGGCGAAGAGAAGCATGAAGCCAACAAGAAAGAAGAAAAACAACAAACAAAAGAGTCCCCTCAGTCGTCAATGAAAGAAGACACTGCTGAATCGGAGCCAAAAAGAAAGATTCTTGGACAAAGGAAACATCTTTTACTCCTTCAATGGGAACTTTTTCTGAACCATCAAAGGAGAAACAACCATTTTTTACGTTCAGTTGATCTATTCAAAAGGTTTCGTATTTGGATGATTTTGAGAGCCTTGAAAAGTATTTGGGGAGAGGAGCTGTTTAATGAAGAGCTGTTCTTAAAAGGTGCTTCAAGTGCACAAAAATTAGTCTTTGAATGCCTTGAACAAGGAAACATTTCGTCTCTTGAGTAAGTTGCTTGTTCATCACTTGTTTACTTAGTTTAAAAGAGGCATTCAGAGAAGCGTTGGGAGAAGAAGTATATTCCGCACTTACTCAACAAAGTGAAGAGGCAAAAGGAAAGCCTCATTTTGTTTTGAAAGAAATAATTGATAGACAGATTTCGAATGCCTTCCGATATATAGACGTTCCAAAAAGACTGTCTTTTGTAGCTCTCGATGTTGAGTTCCTAATGCAACTTGAAAGGAAAGAAGCTACTAAAGCCACAGCAGAGCAACATTCCGATCATGAAGCATATTATGGAATAACTGAAGTTCGGTTCGAAAGTCCACTGAGTCGAGTGCCGTTGGATCCAGGCAAGAAGATTCAAATCATTAAAGCAGACTTTGTGGAAGAGCCAGATTGGAAGTTGACAAGAATACTTAAATGAGATAGAGAGACCGATAATAAGGCACATCTGGAAAGAGTAATTGCATCTTTAGTATTTTAAGAAGATTTGGTTCATTGTATTCTTTGTTTTTATAAAGCTGATTGCTCTTAGCCTTTTGTACAATTATCCAACTTGGATAATAGCATCTAAAGTAGCAGTTGGTCCATAAAGACTGAAAATTTTGAAATATTTGTTTCCTAAAAAGGAAAAGAACATTTGACTATAGTTCAAAACATAAGGAAACGTTGAGTTTATTGATACATGAGTATTGGAATGAATTGGAGGCATTAAGGCAAGCACAAATTGGCAAGCTTAACAAGTAGTGCCATTTTCTATTTACTAGATGAACACATAATAAGTATATTTATTGAATATGATAGTTTTTGGAGTTTATCCTGTCAACAAAAGTTTGTGTATCACAAAACGACTAGTTGGGATGGCTATGAAATGCCATTTTGGATTCTTTCGGTGTTGTTGGTGTGAAAGCGCTTTCCTTCTTAGGATGACTTGTGATGTTGAGATAGTCAAGTTGGCCTCCAGGGCATGGCTAGAAAAGCAAACAGTTCAAAAAGACAATGATATTATTAATCAGTTGTTCCCATTGACAAAAGACAGTCAGGGAGCTGTTTTGTTGAATAGTTTACAGTACATCGAACAATACCTCTGGCCGTGTTTTGTGCAAGAAGGAGATAACTGTAGTGATGTTCACTTGTTAAGCACTGTGAACTTGGTATGCGAAAACTGCCGAACAATTGATAATTGTTGGACTTGGTTGACAGAAGAGAAACATGTGGAGAAATTTTTCAATAGAATTGTCTCCATGGTGGACAATGAGTATGTACAAGATATTTTCGCTATGTCATGCTGATTTCTTTATGTAAATAGTGTTATTATGAACAACTTTCAGAAGGAAAGAATAATCTGTTTCTTTTTATTGGCCACCAGACGAGCAGACTTGCCGTTACTTCGAAAAATTACTTTTTCTATGGTGTCTCTTCCACTTTACTTACATATATCCCCCACGAAGAGACAGAAGGAATTCGACAAGTATCCACAACTAAAAAAGCCTTGGAAGAAAATTCTAATGAGAGAAGAACAGTTGAGAAAAAGCAAAGGTGTGTTCATTTTCGACATGGTCTAGTGATATCCTTATTGAATGCTACTAGAAACATATTTAGAAGCTGATTTTATTCCCAATGTGGCAGCCGATTGTGAAAAGATGCTCGTTAGATTAAAAGGGAATTGGGTAGAACAGAATAGTGAAAAGGCGACTAGTATTCTATCTGAAGCCGATGACTCGAAAGTATGTTTGTTTCTCTTTAATTTCTGATGCTCATAAATATTATTGTAGATTGATAGTTTGCGTTATGTGGAAAGAATTTTGGAGCTCTTTATTGAGCTGCTTTCTCAACTTCCTACACGAAGATTCTTTATAACTTTTCTAAGAGAGTATCAGTTTACAGTTTCTATTCGTCTCATGATGATACGTTTCAGAATTCACGTCAATCACAAAATTTGAAGAGGTATTTTAAGTTTACTGGAATAGCTATCAATAGTGTTGATTATTCCATAGTTTTATTGACACGCTTCAGTTCTATGAGAGATTTCCCATTGATGATGATTTAGGCGAACCTTTATCTCATGAAGAATGTAAGTGTACGAGAAAGAATGATTAAGGCTTGCTCACTTTGTTGACTAGTATTGTTTCATTTTCACGAGAAAATAGTAACTTTCCAAAAGATAATACTTAAACACATTCCCCACTTGAAAGATTTAGCGATTGAAAACGCATCTAAACTAACGTAAGTATTGAGAAATCCTATTTTATGGAAAAAAGTTGTTATTATAAGAGTTTTTAGGAATCCCGAATACCTTTCCAATTACCTTAAGAGTGTTTCACTGGAAGATTTGCTCATGATTGCCGACAAATTGGATTGTTTGCCATTTCGTCCTGCAGAAGATGGACACCATTCAGAATTCATCCTTGCCTGTATTGTAGACCATATTTGTTCCTATCCTTGGAGATATGAAGCTTTTCATGTAAGTATTCTTGTATCTCTCTAAATAGGAAAGAACTAAAAGTAAATATGCTTACTTGTATAGAAAGCTCCTCTGTCTCCTACTGAAAAGGACATCTGGGATGAGACGCTGTTAAGTTTAGAAGATGCCTTTGTCTCCAATGAACCTTTGGCGCTTCCCAAATTGAACTTGCAAGTAAGTAGTATTCAGGATATTTTGTGTATATATGAGAAATCTTATAATGCCAAAGTACCTTAGCATTGGAGACTTTATTTTAAGAAACTTTACGCTCTACAGAATGGAAATCGTGCATACCCTTCGTCAAGAGATAGAAGATGCATTGGAAAGATTGAATCCTGATATTGGTGATATGGGATTGACTTGTTTTCGAGGTTTGGATGTATTGATTACTAATGAATTAGGTTCTCAGTATCAATGATAGGTTGGGCACGAATGATGTTACCATTGCAGTCCATATTGTTAAAAGAAAAGGGCGCGTCAAGACTGGATTCGGAAGTTCCGGAATATGTAAAACTAGATATTTCTATAGATTTGTCTTCCGTTTCTAGTAAAGTTCGTCAAGAATGGGATAACATTATGCAACATGATGTGCTATTTTTATTAAGTATTCAGGTAAATATTCAGCTTGAATAAACAATTGGAGGGAATGACCACCTATCTGTTTAGAAACCTTACAGTCAAGAGGAAAGAGATATGAATGAAGATATGAGTTTTATGGAGAAGTATGGTGTTGTGGCAGTTCGAACATTTCAAGTGATAGGAATGTTGGATAAGGATGGGAACTTTGTAAGGAAATGAAATTCTTTTACAGAATGGACACTGATTCAGGCAATGGAAGGTTCCTGAAGTTGAAAGGAACACTTATCTATCGAAAGCCAACACTCAAATGAGAAACTTTCGAGGATATGTTGAGGCTGCTCAATTTCAAGAGGATGTCAAAAATGGAATGGACACTTTATATTCCACCGAACATCCTGATCGGTGTGTGTTTTTTACTATAATTTCTTCTTTTGTTATTCTGACTATTAACGAGTAGTTTCAACCTTGTTTTGAGACGTAAATCAGAGGAAAACAACTTTAAAGGAGTTTTGGAAGCTTTGAAAGATATTTTTATGAAATCTGCTGATTGTGTTCCAAGGTGGTTATTAGATACCATCTTAGGGTAAGCAACAGTCCAAATATGGTTATTTATGAAGTGATTAATGTCTTTCTAGTTATTCAGATGACAAACTTAAATACTCTTCTGAAGAGCAGCTAAATCTTGTAGATACTTTTGTTTCTTTAGACCATCTTGAGCAAGTTTTGTCCTCCATTCATTATTCAAACTATTCTATAGAAAACACTTTACAAGGTTTGTTAAAAACTTGGCAGTTTTTTTATCTATAATGACGAGATGTTTGCTTAGGTGCAAAGACGGATTCTATTTATTATACAGTACGCTTCAACAAATCAAAAGGTGATGGAAGAGTACATGTAGTGGCAACACCTTACAAAAAGGAGTCACAGAGCCCTTTTCCAACTTGGATAAGAAAACGAAATAAAGTTTGGTTTACTTCCAAACAGGTAGAAGCCATCATGAATGGCATTCAAAAGGGTTTATCATTGGTAAGGCTTGCAGTATGCTTAGTATAGAATTTGACTCAATGAATTTAGGTCGTTGGACCTCCCGGAACTGGCAAAACAGATGTTGCTGTTCAGATTATTAGCAATTTATATCATTCTTCCCTGAGGAACGTATTCTTGTGGTCACACATTCAAACTATGCATTGAATGATATCTTTCTAAAAATCATGCAAGTAAGTGTTCAATTGTGTTGAAATCCATGAAACATTGCAAATAAGAGCATTTCCATTCTTTTCGATAGAAAGATATTGATCCCAAAGATATCTTGAGACTGGGCCATGGAGAGGAAGAACTTGGACTAGCTGATTCTTTTAGCAGGGAAGGACGTGTTAACTATATGTTGCAAAAGAGATTGGAAGATTTACAAGAAATTCATCACTTTGCACAGTCATTAATGTTACCAGTAAGGACTTGATTGGTTATCGTGTGTAGTCTTTTGTTCTCAACTTCAAATAGGGCGATTATAGTTATTCTTGCGAAAATGCACATGTCTTATTTCAAACTTATTTTCTACCGCTAAAAGAAGAATTTTTTCGCAAGTTGACTAGTCATGAAAAAAGCTCAAAGCTTGTCGCTGATATTTTTCCATTCACAAAATTCTTTTCAGCAAGTGGCGACACTATTTTTCGAAAAGGTAAGAGCGAATATAAACGGATTCACTGGTATATCTGAGTCTTGTGCACTTAGAGTCTCTGGAAGAAGATTTGGAAGTTGCTAAAAGTTGCTTTCATTATTTGGAAAGATTGTTCCAAGAACTGGAAGCATGCAGGCCTTTTGAGTTGTTACGTAATCAACGAGAACGTGGTGATTTTATTCTGTTGAAACAAGTAAGTAGCTTTGTTGAGTTTTGTGTCTCATTTTCATAAAAATGTTTTCTAGGCTAGGATCATTGCAATGACTTGTACACATGCTGCCATTCGTAGAAAAGATTTCATCGAAATGGGCTTCAAATATGATACACTAGTCATGGAAGAAAGTGCTCAAGTAAGTGGCTTGATGATAGAATAGAAGAACATTTTGTTTTGATTTTGTAGGTTTTGGAAGTAGAAACATTTATTCCGATGGTGCTACAAAGACCAGACTTTGGCTGTTATGAACCACGTTTGAAACGCTGTGTTCTACTTGGAGATAATCAACAGGTATTTTTTGTTTCAGTATATGGGAACATGGAAGCTAACCGAATATTGAACCCATAGTTACCTCCTGTAGTAAAAAACATTGCACTGGCAAAATATTGCAATCTTTATCAGAGCATGTATAATCGATTTCTTCGATTAGGTTTGTCGCACGTGACACTGGATGTTCAGGTGAGAAGGAAGATGTCAGGGTTAACTCACAATTCATTGATGTGTGTTATCGTTTTAGGGAAGGTCAAGGTCAAGCATTTGCAATTTATATCGCTGGTGCTATCCGGATTTGAAGGATTTGCCTAACATTACTGATGGCACAGATAATACGTATGTTGTGAACAGTTAATGGAGACCTTGCTGATTCTTCTTGTTTTTCATAGATACATATTAGCAAACTCTGGTTTCCGATATGAATATCAGGTGTTGAGTGTTGGTGATGAAAAGTCAGAGTCGCAACCATTTCCTTTCTTTTATCAGAATCTCGTAGAGGCAGAATATATTGCAGCAGTCTATCAATATATGAGATTGTTAGGATATCCCCGAGAAAAGGCAAGTACTGCACAGCTGATGAACGTAATATACATTGAACAATTGTTGTGATTTAGATATCTATCCTAACGACTTATAAAGGTCAAAAACATTTGTTAAGGGATGTTATTGAACACAGAATTTCGTGGAATCCTTCCCTAGGAATGCCGCATCGAGTCACCACCGTGGATAAATATCAAGGACAACAAAACGATTATGTCTTGTTAAGTTTGGTTCGGACAAGAAATGTTGGACACTTGCGTGATATCCGACGATGGGTAGTTTCAACCTCTAGAGCCAGATTGGGTCTGTACATCTTTTGTCATTTACCGCTGTTCCAACGATGTGCTGACTTGAGCCAAGGATTGAAGGTAAAAACCATAATTTGAACTATATAAGTAATGACTTGGGTTTTCCTTTAGATATTGACCTGTCATCCTTCCAAACTAGAGTTGGTTCGTAACGAACGGTAATATTTTTCTGTCACAATATCCCTTGTTGCTGACTGCTCTTTTACCAGATATGGGTCTGTATGTCGTAGAATAGAGGATGCGGTGGAAGACAAGTCGCAGCTCGTAACCATCGAAGACTGCCCACAGATGGCAAAACATGTGCAACAAATGGTTTTAGAGGACGCTTCATTGCTCGAAAACCCAATTCTAATAAAATAGAACATTTTCTTCCGTTTCTATTGATGAGTGAGCACTCATCCACTGGAAGAATTCCTCATTCTCAAAACTGTTTGTAGAATCACTTCTACGCCATCGACTACATCCAAATAGGCATACAGCCAAGCATGGAATCGAAAAGAATCATCTATACATACAAAAGGATGCCTTATAGGATCATCAAAGTTGTTTTGTTGTAACTTTTCCATTCTTTGTTCACGCCACCGTAGAAAGAGTCGCTGTCTACCACTGATGTACTGAAAGAGAATAAACCTTTTATCTTCCCGCAGTTTTTCCCAGAGCTCCTTGAGCTCCTTAGTGTCTTCTCGTTTCTTAGAGGGAGGCACAATATAGTGACTGCAAAAGGATAATATTTCCTCCATATGCTGTTGGCAGCTTTCCACTCCCTGCATAAGATTTGTAAACACTGGATACATCGATGATGAGTATCCATCAGAATAAAGAGGATTCATATCAAGAATGTCACTTAAAACTTTTCCTCTTCGAACACAAAATCCTATGACATCTACCAGTGTAGGAATGGAGCTTCTACGATAGTTTGGCGTCAATTCCACTGTTACCAACATTCGAACACCAAGTAAAGTACCCAACACTGACTGAATCGTTTGTTTTCGTTCTGTCTTATTCGTCTCTAAACCTACTCGTACAGCATCTTCTCTATCACTCTCACTGCTTGGTGTATCATTGTTTGAAGAAACAACACCCTCATCACTCCCATTATGCTGTTCTTGTGGTACAAAAGTCTTTTGAAATGCCGCTACTTCTGCTTTGGTTAGCTTTCCTACAAGGCGAAGAGCACCACTTAACATCTTTCTACATTTCAATGCCACCGAATAAGGCCAAATAAACACTGAAAAAGTAAAGACGATCCCACAAGCAATGCAGACACAAACAGTTCGCGATGCAACATAAGTAAAAGTATATTTACCATAGTCACAGCTTATGATACCATACTGAGCTAATGCAAGTGGAAAAGTTCCCATAATGTAGGCAGGAAAAGATGTTCCAATCAATAAACCAACAAATGTCCAGAGAAATAACCATAATGTCAATCCGTAAACATGATGAGGAGTAAATGCTGTAGCAGCATATGCCAACGCAGAACTCGCAAATGTTATCACACAGTATAAAATACTACGAAATACAGAAAGCTCTTTGCTCTGCCAGAATAGAATTGCAACATAAATAAGCACATAGATATCGTTTTCGTTTCTCATAAAGTCCTTGGCAGATCTCGAGAACTGTGCAACAAACATTGGAGGAAATTCTATTATTGCTATAGCCAACATAAATTTTGCGATATACTTAACATTTTCTGGATCCTTCATTAGTGACCATACTTTCAGGTAACCACGAAAAGGAAGCAACATTTCATTCAACATGGTCGTCCAGTTTTTCCAAAAAGAAAAACGCAACTGATGGTACAAATCACAAAAACTTTTCATCGCTTTTTCTAGAGAATTCACGTTCTCATGAGCAGCACGCAACTCAAATACGATAAAAGCCAATGCTGCGTATCTAAAAGTGTTATCCACAATTTTTTCTTCATAGAAAACGTCGGATTTCCACATCTGTTGTCTTACTTCAGCAAACTCTTCATAGATCTTTTTAAAGAACACTTCGGAATTAAAGTCAAGATCGTCGGAGTCTCCAAACCTTCTTTGACGAAAACTTTCATTCAAGTGATGAAGTCTTTCTTTGATTTGGAGAAATGCCTGTCTCATTGAGTCGGTTGGAATGCGAAAGTTTTCTGATAAATATTCGGCCGAAAAGCATTCATGTCTTCTAACGACCTCATTAAGAGACTCTAAATGAGCAATCAGCTGTTCGAACTGCACCAGAATCGGCATCCACTTATCACGAGGTTCACATTGCCAAGGAGGTAGGACAGTAGGCTCATATATTAGGAAGTCTACGAATCTTTTCATATCTCTGATATTGGCACTCATTTCTCCTAATTTTCTTCTAGTACCATCTCCATCATCCAGAGCAACGGAAAGAGGTCTTAACGTTGGATCATCAAAAAGTACAAGTAAACTTTTCCATAAGCGCTGCCAAAGTGAATGACATTTGCTAAGGAATTCTGGCGTTTGTTTTTTATCTACAGGAGTAATGAACTGCACTTTCGTTGTCGGTTCAACATACGAAAGAGCTTCTTTGCTTTTAGGGGCTGCATCAGACGAAATAACGAACAACTGAGAATCTAAGGCAACAATAATTTGTTCCATTTGCGAAGATATAAAGGAAACACGACGACGGAGGGTCGACTTGAGGGTTTCGGGAAAGATAATGAGTGACGACAAGATCCCAATAAAACTTGCCAAAATTGCGGACAAAAGAGTAGCGTAGATCGTCTGCCAACATTCTGATAAGTGAAGCCCAACCGATTCCATCAGAGTAGGTCCCAATAAGAAAAAGGTACTGATACCATATCCACGAACCTTTGGATCCAGCCTTAATAACGAAACAAGGAAAAACTCAACCAAGGTTACAAAATACAACCCTACTCCACTTCCTTGAGCTATACCCACTGCGATAATGGCCAAAAGAGAAGATATTGAGGCAATATAACAGTAACGAATTCCTGCCTGTATAACGCCTCCTACTTGGTCTGACTGTGAAACGATGACTAAAACAAGATAAATATATATCCCCAGAAAACACTCCAAGTAGTCACTGAAAATGGAATAAAATACAAAAATGTTTCCTCCAGCAGAAGCAACAGCTATCCTAAGCGACTTTCTGAATTGTGGACTTTTGAAAATCTGTCGCAAAGGCTCCCAATACCTTTGCAAAGTATTATTCGCCATAACAGTTTGGAACTTGAGGCTCAGAAGAAGAAACGCAACTTGAGGAAAACGTATAGAAATTGCCTTTCGACTGTGATGATTGACCCTCTCAATGATCGCCAATGACGACCAGTCCATGAGACTGAAAGCGTCAGTGCCAAGTGAAGTTTTATTATTCTATTGAGAAACGATAACTTTATTTTATCAATTCAGGTTTGAATATATACTGGGACGTGGCATATTAACAAATTTTTCGAAGAATACATGAAACACAAGTAACCGTGTCTGAAGTATGGGAAAGAAACAGAGTAGACTGTAGTGGCGAAACAAACGACGACTCGTTAAGTTTCTCATGTCGTGAAAAATACATAAATGGTTTCTCTTCAAGATAATTAAAGGCGATATGTGCAAGCATATAGCTAATCATCTGAGGATCATCATGATAAAAATAACCAAGGCTTGTCTGATTAGCGAGTGATAATGTCGTGTCAAAAGAGCTGGAAACCGGTCGAAGAAATGCTAATATCTGCTCATTAGAAATACTCCAAATAAAACTAATGAAAGTAACTCGTCAATTTCCTTTCATTTTCTCTGATACTTACCCACTGTTTCCCAAAAGAACCACATCATTTGCTTCCATGAAGACTTCATCTTGTTTAATAAAATCATCAACACAGGTGCTGCCATTTTCCGGAGACACTTTATAACAATTTTCCAAGATGTCTATGCAACTTTGGCGAGTGTCATATATTATTTTGTCTTCTCGAACAACTAAAAAACCACAGTTTCCTATTCTCGCGCTATGAAGCAGACTATTCCGCTCATCTATGTTGATAATACAACAAGAAACCACTTCTGCCAAGGGTAACTGTTCTAAGGAAACCTTCAATAAATCCCTAAGGGTACCTTTTTCGACTGGAAGAGAACTGGATTCAGGAGAAGAAGACAATGCTTGCTCCACAAAAGAGTCCAGAGTGCTCCTTATCGCAAACTTCATTAACAGGGCCAAGGGTTTGTTGTGATAGACGCTGGCCTCAACACCTTCACAGTCTATCAAACCGAACATATTGTATTCAGGTAGCTCAAAGTGAGCGTTGCAAGCATTATTCGAAGTATGTGAGCAACTTATTGAAAATGAGGAACAGTCGATGCGGAGTTGCGAAAGAACACGTTGTTTAAAACGGCTGCGTGGCCAACCACGTCTGAACAATTTGTTATTTATATTTCCTTTGCACAAAGAACGATGCCCATAAAACTTGTAATCAACACCAATGGTCATATGACTGAACAAGAGGTAACTTTCACACCATTTTATTTCCTTCATCAAAACCAGAAAACATCTGCCAAGGAGGCTGTTTGCCCATTTTTTCATAACGCTCTTCCATTTCCGCCAATTCCCAAATTGAAAGGCGTTGCTGAAAGGCATCGTTTTGCATGGCTTCGATGTCTGTTTCAGTGACTCCAAAAATTTCCATGGCTACCTTTTCACTTTCAATTATTAGTGCATCTATTTTCCTCACTAAGTCAATGTCCAAGTTTCCAAAGTCTTCCTTCAACTTTTTCAAGACTTTTACAAACTTCCTTCCATCCACTGCAGCCTTGCTTTCCGAAAGAGATCCATCCGCCAAATACAACTTGGGTCCGGGCGTTAGTGCTTTAGTAAGTACTTCTGCTCTTGCTTCAGCACTTTCTGTTCGAAGAAGTTGACGAACAAGAGCAACTTCCGGAGAGGTCTTGCGATCCTACCAAGGCTTCTTTGATGTTTTACGATGACCAACATTTCTTTCTATCTTACCTTCAATTCTGCTACTTTATTTTGGAGTTTCTGAAATACTCGAACAGCCTCAAATGCCTTATGTTTACGAGCTTCTTCAATATTAGCCGACAATAAAAGTACAAATGCGGTGTCTATTTCGCCTCGTTCATTCATTTCTTCAAACTTCTTCTCAATGATATCTGGAGAACCACAACGCAATGCATTCTCTAAGCGAGTAGCTGCTGCCTTCATCCTATCTTGAACAAGATCTTGTACAGTATTACGTAAAAAAACCAACTAACAAAATATCAACTAAAGACAAACCTACTTCGGCATAAACATACCTTATCAGAAAGCTCATCTCTTGCTTCCTTTATTCTTGTTTCTAGTCTTTCCATAAAGTAACCATCTAAATTTTCATATTCTGCCTCCACAGCTGACCTCAAATTATCTCTGTTTACTAACGAGTCAATGAGTGAGTCGTAACTTGCAACGACAGCTTGGGATGAATTCTTCGTATCTTGCACTGCGCTGTTTTCTTGTGACGCTGATGGACTGTTTGCGACAAGATTTTCCAAAGCTTCCTTCCCCAACTTTTGTATTATTTCTGTAATGGTTCCTCTAAGCAGTTTCAGAGAATTGCGTTCTTCAACATCAACGGCGGAATCAATTTTGAACTGCATGAAAGCATAAAAGTCTTCATCAAGTTCTTCCAAATGTTCTTGGACAACATCGTGCAGTTCTTCTGGTTTGGAAAAATATAAAAGTCCAAGAAGCGCTTCATTTCTATCGGGAGATATGTTTGACTGGAACTCGCCAGTCATACCAACCAGAGGTTGTCGGCTTGTAAAAACATTGACCCTCCTGCAGTTTCTCCAACTCGAAATTTTCCATCGAAATAGCTCATTATTTTTCCCAGTAAATAACCTCTGATGATATTTCTGAAGCCGCGAGGTAAAGCAAGCAAAGCAGAAACCAAGCGCTCTCATGACAACAATAAGCAATTGCAAAGAATATCATTTGGAGATGGATAAGAATTTGCCAGTCAAAAGGATGTCAACAAGGCCTCTGAGCTTGGAAACAAAGCAGTTTCTCAGTGCTGTTGAGCCTAGTCTTGAGAGGGGAATCAACTTAGGCCTCAACTCATTGATAGCTTCTCTACAGGAATATGAGTTGTTGTTGGGGAGTTTATTCGAACACAAGCTAGAAAGATTGGAATATCAAATTGAGCAAGTCGTAAGAGACCAGTTGCAACAAACACTCCGTCACTGTTTATTGAATAGGTGGGCTTGCCTTTTTTTGCGACGACTTACTTATAATTTTCCACAGTTTAACGCTAGTGTCACAGCTTAACAACTTTGACGACCGTAAAGTTTTTCATCAGTCTCGTAGCGTTTGGTCCGCAGAAGCAGCAAACAAGCTCAAGCAAACTATTGATTCGAAGATAGCCAAGACTTTCAAAGACTCTTTCATGGACTATTTTGTCAGTGAAACAGAATCTTGTTGCAGACGACACTTGCACAACTTTTCTCTCACTCTAGAGAACGAACTCTCACAAGTTTTCAAAGACCGTTACAAAGAGACCAGTAGCAAACTTAGTCAATTGCAGGAGAAGATAGAGTATATGAATAGCGAGCTGACTGATAGGAAAGTTAATACCTCGACTTTTGGACAGAATAACCGAGTGTCAAATAAGTCACTCAATATGAGTGGCGTTGTTGATATTTTTTGGAGGAAAGTTCAGTTTCTCCTGGACAAGCAGGAAACTGGCAAAGCTTTGTTGGCTATCCTCGATTCGGGACTCCCGCAGACTTTTCTGAATGAACTGTTGAGTCGTTTTACTCTGCAAGTCCAAGCAAAAGGGCTTAAACTGGAACAGCAAGAAGAACTATTGGATATCTCTCGTTTACAAAAACTACTTAGTTTTTTTGCCCATACTGCCACGTTTCCTTCTCTGAATACTGCAGAGTGGTTGAAAGTTACAATGAATCTTGCGTTTCAGACGAAGTAGAACATCAAGGAGTACTTTGGTTTCTATTTGCAGGCTTTTCAACTTTTTGCTTTTAATTTCATTGCACATGTCATTTCCTTGAGGTGTTGAACAAACACCCTGAAACACTTTAGGGGCACTGACAGCTTCTCGTTTACAAACGTATTGCTTATCCTGAGGTCGGTCCAGTTACAAACAAGGGCTTTGCTTTTTATAAGCATTCATGAAATATAAAGTTCTAGAAAGTAGCTTTGTATAGTGACCAGGATAATGTTTTCATTGACAAGGTTCTTCCAAAGCAGCAACGACTGATATCCTATATGGGAGCTAACAATACTTCATGCGAATAAACTGAGATACAGTATATAAGAAGCCAAGTTATATTCTTTTCAAAACAAAATATTTGTGGACTACTATCGTATCTATGCATTTCTTGCTTCTCATTGGCATCCATTCTTCTCTTTATTAAGGAAAAGATGTGACGTTGAAATGGATGGCCAACATTCAATCCAAACTACGCTTCGAGCATCTTGTGCATCTCGTGGGATAGCCTTGTGGGATTTCTAGTGTCTGGTGTTGTTTTAATATTTTCGATTGAACCATGTCTTCTGCCTTCATACAAAGTACTCAAGGATGCAATGTTTTTTCAAAAAAACAAGTTGTGGAGAACAAACAGCAGAATATGCATAAAGCATGGTCGTCAGCTTCCTTGCTTGCAGCCAGGTAAGCCCTGTTTTGAATCGTCGAATTTCCTTTTGTTTCTAAATAGTATAAAGTATTGCGAGCCTCCTTGCAAGAATACATTGCAGAAAGAAGTAGAAATGATATTTACAAACTCAAAGAGTATATACAAAAGATTGATAGTCGGAAAGCAGTGGGATTCGGTCTAACTTTTGCAGTAGCTTTGAACTTGCTATTGCCCACGACAGCTTTGGCATTGACGCGCTCTGATATTCAGTCTCTTACATATGATCAGGTTAAAGGCACCGGTATAGCCAGTCGTTGTCCTGAGGTAGAATCTTCCAAAGGGACCATCAAGTTGGATAAAAACAAAAAATACAAGTTGGTTGACCTCTGTCTTGAACCAAAGAGCTTCCAAGTAGAAGAAGAATATGTCACCAAACGGGGCAAAGGCGAGTCTCGTCGGGAGCTTGTAGACGCAAGGCTTGTCACCAGAGCAACTTATACTTTATCAAATATTGAAGGCAGTTTGGCGTTTGAAGATAATGATTTGGTATTCAGGGAAAAAGATGGCCTTGATTATGCTGCCTGCACTGTTCAACTGCCAGGTGGAGAACGTGTTCCATTCTTGTTCTCAATCAAAAGTCTGGTAGCCAAAGCATCCAATGCAGAGCAAGCTATCAATACCGCAACCGAGTTTGGTGGACAATTCAAGGTTACTGGATATCGCACTGGATTGTTCCTAGATCCAAAAGGAAGAGGAGGGACTTCAGGATATGATATGGCTATAGCACTACCAGCCAAAGAAGCAGACGGAGAAGAAGGACAAGATGACTTGTTACGAGAGAATAACAAAATTTTCGATGTTACCGATGGTTCCATCGAAATGGCTGTCAACAAAATTGATCCATCTAGTGGTGAAATTGCCGGTGTGTTTGTATCAGAACAGTTATCTGATACAGACATGGGGGCAAAGGATCCAAAGAAGTTACTACTAAAGGGTATCTTTTATGCACGCGTAGTTGAAGATAACGCCGCTGCAGAGTGATAGTAATCTGCAATATATTGGATGGTTTTTCGTTCAGTTGAATGATAAATAATTTTTCTTCAGTCATGTTTCAGTCGTTAGGGAATCTTCCATCTGTCAACTTGTTCTTTGGCAATCACAAAAGCACTGGCATTCCTATGACCTCCGCCACCAAAATGTTCTGAAATGACAGTTGTGTCAAAGTCTCCAAGAGAGCGGAGGCTAACTTTCACATTTGCAGAATTCACCTCCCAGTCACTTTCCCGATAGATAATAGCTCCTACGGGTGCTAGTGAAAGTTCAGCACTTAACGTTGCCAAGTTGTTGCCAAGTTCACTACGTATTTTTGCAACGTTACTATCAACTTCCACAGCTAAGAATTTTGTTGTAGGAAAAGGGGAAATAAAGAATGATTTTTCAACTTCTCGTTTTATAACGGCACTGGTTCCTTGAATAGAAGCTTTCCCTACAGCAAGCAAATCTTCCACTCGTAAATTTAACAGCTGGGAGAAAATCATAGGATTCCTAGTATAGTCGTACTCATGATTCGTTGAAGAAAGTCCAGTCACAATGTACTATGAAAATAACCTCAGGCCCTCATCATTCCCTTTAGACTGCTTACCTTGCTCGTTGCTTCCTTCCATAGCCACAAGTCCCCATCTTGAATAGCCTTTAAAACATTAAAAAACTCTTCAGCTAAAAGAGGGTCTTCTATAAGATTCACTTGAAAGACTTTTTCTGATAAGCTCGAAAAGTACTCCCAAGCCAAACCACAACCGGAGCGTTCATATTCAAGAACAAGCTCAAGTTTGAGGTTTTGGAACTTGCTAGGATTGGATTGGAAATATGATATGGCTGTCTTGTGATGATCAATTAGAACTGTACGAACTTTCGAAGCAGTGTTCTCTACGACTCCAGTTTCACCAGCATAGTCCAAAAAGTACACCACTTCAGCATCGTCAAGAGAAACATTTAACTTTTCGTATGTCTTGTGTGGAATAAATCTTACTGTTGACGAATACTTTCTGAAAAATAAATAGGCACAGGTTGCCGCAAAGATACCATCATGACAAGGGTAATGGTACAAAACAACGACCTTTTGAGGTAATGTTGTAATCATTCGTAATCGATTGAGAAATAGGAATAAAATGATAAAAGTGAAAAATTTCCCATTTTGCATTGTTTCTTGTTTTCTCTTTCTCTCTCTGTTTGTTTGCACGAAACATGCTATTCAATTCTTCATTTCCTCTGACTCTACTAGGATAGGTTACGTATTTGAAACTATTTCAGACAGTTCAGTACTCACGTTCTATAAACTGACGTGAACAATGTATAAAAGATTGAGGTTAGGATTTTTTGTGTTGGAGTTTACAGTCTCTTTGCTTCGGTATTTTGTTTACTGGGTTCTGTTTTTCTGAGTTCCTTGTAAATCATATGCTACCTTTCTATTTTTTTCAAAAAATTTTTCTTAATCATGTCACAATTTACTCTGTGTCTTTTCTACAAATTTTCATATCTATAGTCATGTAATGAAAACACAATAAAATTTTTGAGTGAAATGAGTTTTCTTCATTTATCGCCAATGGCTTCTGCTATCATCTGTAGGTCTACTGCTTTGTATGTTTTGTAATTGCAGCCTATAAAGATGCCTTGTCTAGGATAACTTAAACTGTTCTCAACTCAAAATTTATATGACAAACCCTAATTGTTTTCAACTTTAAAAAGAATTTGTTGATCATTTTGGTGAGCAGCCAGTTGAAACTGTCAACCCAATGGGATGCAAAGACGGCCGCAGCTTCGAGGCTTCTTCTACGATGCCACAACAGATAGGTATTTCCGACGAACCAGTGAACTGAGATACGAAGATGAATCTTTGTCTACAGAAAGTAAAAGTGAACATGGTTTAGGCATTGTAAAGAATAGCACTGAGAAAAATGGAGGACAGGTCTTTTTACAAAAGCTCATAGAAAGAGAGACAAACCTTTCGTGTTTCCTTAACTGCGCTGATATAACGACAGTATTTCACAAGTATTCACGGATTGAACTATCTACCCAAGAAAGTGTTGTTAGTGGTTCGTTTTTGCCGCGTTTAGTTGACTTTGATATCAACACAAATACAGGAATTCGTGCAAGTATGTTACCTTTCGGAAATGACGGAGTTCGTCTTACAGTCGTTTATTTTACACCTGGCAAAGGCTTTGCTTCAAAAATTATTCCTTATTATAATATTGCCTGTTCTGACTTAGAATTTGCTCGTTTATGTGATGGTGGGGATAGCTTCAAGGTACTGTTACTCGGTCAGTTTAACAAATATCAACGTTTTATACTTTTCGGAGAAAACGGAACTGAATGGGTATCTCGAAGAAAGCGAAGGCCATACTTTTGTTTGGAAATGTGCAGATCCTCTTTATACACTGAAAATATGATGGTCGGTTCTGGTCACGCATCCAGTTATATTCGTTTAGAAAGTATCTCCTCGCAAAGGTCGCTACAAACGTGTAATGAATGGAATCTCAAACGAAATTCCGACGTTGTGACATTAGACTTCATTAATAATAACATTCTTGTTGCTGCAACACGATCTGGTGAAGGTGTTCTCTTGGACTCCAGACAACCAGCGCCTTGTTTCATGTTAAGCCTAAGCCACTATAGGAAGTCAAAGCAAGCTCCGAATCTTTGCGATATATCAGGACCTCTCAAAGTTCGGACGATCGAAAATTGCCATACTGCTATATTTAGTTTCATTGGAAACCGTTTGGAACTTTGGGATTTACGATGGCCTTCGAAGAGTCTCGTTAAGTATAAGGGACACCAGACAGGGTATTCTGCGTTACCCATAAGTGTCTCAAGTTGTTGTGATTTAGTCACCTGTGGCTCTTCTGATGGGTACTGGAAAGTATGGGACCTTAAAAAAGGAGGTTGGCCTCTTGTGGTTAAAAATTTAAACCAGTCAGGTTTTTCGCCGCTCTACTGTAGTTTTCTTTCGGGTCATCCTCCCCGCGGAGTGTTCACCTGTTCTCCAAATAATGTTGCTATCTTGCGAGAATGTAATATCACTTAACTTGTCAGCTTCCTTCAGCTCTTTGGTATTCTAAATGAGAAGTTTGCTAAACAAGGCAAAGAATTTCTTCTTTTTCCCGTTGGCACTTGTCCATGACATATCCATCATTGTCGCCGGGACAAGTTGAGAAACGCGAAGAGTTCTTCTTTTGCGTAGTTCGTGTTTGGTTTTAGGAATTGCTTGTCGGTTTTGGAGGGTTATTGTTCCGAAAAGCACAATCAGTTTTATGCATTTTTACATCTGTAGTCTAAGGTGGAAGTACCAACGTTTTCAATGGGTATACTAGTGTAGTTTTGAAAAGGAAATCTCTACACTGTGGAGTCCAAACAGGTACTATTTCCTGACCAACGCGTGATGCTAGGTTCTTTTAAAGACAATTGGGGTATATTATTTAATACAGATGATAAGCTGAGGCAAGAGCTATCAGTAGAACAGAAAGAGGAGCATGAAGATGATATTTTAGAAGGTTCTGAAACTTCCCATCTCAGCCCAGTCAGTTTGCCTAAGAACGAAGATTTGAGCAACCTTCTGTGGAAGATTAAATTAAATGCCGATAGTGAAGAATCTGAAAGCAGTACTCCAGATTTTAGAATTTCAAGAGTTACAGCGACTCTTCAGAACTCACCTGAACAGGAAAACCCCCCGTACTCTGGGAGTTTCAGTGATTATTTCCCTTCGCTTTCATCATGTAGCACTTCAGAGCAAAGTTTTAGGTCTGACTCATTTTTTGGTAGAGTTTTAGAGTCAAAGACTCATTCAGAAGTTGGTTTTGATTCAAACATCAGTGTCGATGTGTCACAACTAGAAGATAGTGCAGCAACTACTTGGCAAAGTCAGAGGTCGCCAGTTCTGTATGGAGCATATAATGCTGTTTTTCCATTGACAGGAGTATCTTCAGATTGCAGTAAGAGTCACAAGACGCGCGGCAAACAGTCACCTTCAATGATAGACTCAAGATTGCCGTTGACCTCGAAGGCTGTTCGGGACCCTTCGGAAGAAGTACTTTTAAGAGGTATAGAGAAGGAAAGATGTCCGTCCGTCTCCATGGTTGTCATTCTTGCTCATATTGACAAAGTGGCAGAATATGCAGAAAGCGTTCGCAAGCTATTCTTAGTATATTCTATTGATGTTTTTGATATGTCAAAGGTAAATAACTGAATAATAATATGTTGATCAACACCTTTGAACAACTTTTTCTAGGTAGAGGATGGAGTTTCGTATATTCAACCGGGGAACGTGGCTCGTATTGTATCTCAGTATTCAAGAAAAAGACGCGTTGTCCTGGTTGGACCAAACCATGTCAACAGTGGCACCTGCCACTTTCAAAATGATAATGGTCTTTTTATAGAGGTCCCCGTTTTCGTTGCTGTTCAAGAGCTACTTGAATCTTTCTTAGATAAGTATCATGTTCCTGTAGTTCGACAAGAGGACGCAGAAATGTCTTTTTGTAGCTCCTCTGCAGTTTTCGTTCAAAAGATGATGAAGCGAATTGAAAGAAAAGGTTCTATTCAAAAATATTTAATCGAATCCATTGACTTTTGTTATGTATTAGCTGCAGAAGTGAACAGATGCAGGTCTTTAAAAATGAATTTTCCGGTTGAAAGCTCGAAGAGTCGAATATATCGTCTTCGTAGATCTTTAAAATTTCGATGGGACTTTCGGGATAGACGACTTTTGCGTAGACTTTCCACATGGAACGATGCAACCAGTTCTCTTCTATTTTATATATTTTCAACAGCGTTGCATTTAGAGGACCGCGTTCATGTAGTACATGAAGATTCCCTCTCACTTTTTACAAGAGTTGCTCAGATTATAGCTCTGGAGAGTGACTTTGAAAAGGAATTGAGGCTTTTACTGTTAAAGGAGCTCAAAATGATGATAAATGAGTTAGACAATGCTGTCTTGCATCTTAGGAATTCTTGTAACCAGTTGATGCAAGAATTACCATTTGAGACTTGTTATCTCACACGAGAATGGAGATTGTGGCACTTCAGTGAAAGCATCTATTAGAATATTCATCAATTTATGAAGAGTTTCTGTTCAAAGAGAAAGAAATTAGACATTGTGTCGCGTCTTTTATATTGAATAAACTGTTTTTAACGAGTCGTTGCATGAAGTTTTAATGATAGTAACTTTTGTTTTCGAAAAGGTCATAAAAGTTGTCTGTTCTTCAATATACTGATAATTTTGCAGTTCTATCTATGAGAGGAACTGTGATTGCGAATGGTTGGTTAAATGGTGCGTGTGCATTTGTTTGAGGAATGTATATAGGTTCAAGGACTTGATATTAGAACAGGTTATGCAGCAGGAAATATTCAATCTACCAACCTTGACATATCCAAGGGTATCCTGAGAACCATACAACTTTACAAGAATCTACTAATGTCACCACTGTAGAAAAACCATACTTACTAAGACCAACGACAACTTGAAAAAACAGTCTTGAGAACTCCACGAGCTATCAGAAGCGTGGACTCTCGGGACATACTTTGAAACAAAAGGTTGCCAAACTTTGGTAGTAGTTATTTCTCACAGGTTATTACAGAATGTGATTCTGTGCTTCGAAAAAAAGACAGTTGAATTTCTCCCATTAACATCAGAAAGTGATTCTTCGGCGTAAAACATGATATATTTTTGGACAAATAGAGTTGTTTCTATGGTTGCTGGAACAGTGTCCTACAACCATTTACTTTCATTCTGATGGTCGCTAAAATGAAACAAAAGAAACTTTTACCGCACAGATGATTTTTACAAGCGTATCGAAGAAAAGCATTTTATCACAGAGCAAACAATACGAATATGCTCTGAATGTATTTTAAGTTTATGAGGACGCTTAAATTGGATGCACGCTACCATTCACTGAAATGGTTAACACGCAACCTATAAAGAGCTGCAATTTTACATTCTTTACGAGTCTAATGAATAGGTCCATTTCCAAACTACAGAAGACGTTTAGAACTTTGTTAGCTAAAACCATTTTCAATCGAAACAAATTTTGCATTTCAAAGCAAAAGAAGACGACACTAGATGTTGCGTTAGATAAACCCATCTCTAGCCAGAGACGTTTTATGTGTTAAGACGGTATATACTTGGGATACTACCTTCCCGTAGAAACTGTAACAAAAGACAACACAGAGGTATTTATTCCCCTGCAACCAGGTCTGTAAATAATGTCATTTATTACTCTAGTACTCAGAGCCGTTGTTGTCTCAAGTTGCAGGAGTACTCACATTCTTCAATAAGAGTGAAAACATTTGTGCTTACGCATTCTATATCGATGAAAGTGTTCATGAACTAATATCCACATGGTCAAGGGTTCTTTCATGACGAACATAATCGCGCTAGGAAAGTTAACGTCCGCGCCTTCATGGTGTTCCGAATCATCGGTGCTGCATTTTCCTTCACACAAACATTGCGGAGTGTTTATTTACTTTATTGACCTCATCCTCTCTTAACAATGACAGTAACATTTATAACAGTTGTAAAATGTGTAGGTTGCAAACGCTGTTCTCGTGAAAATACCCACAATCCTGTATTTGTAACTCATATGTGCCAGAGCAGCACCCAAAAGTATTCCCGAAGACAGTTCCTGAGGCACTATATTCAAGCTCTAAGTGTGGTGTCACTGTTTGCTGCTGCTCCATTTAAGGCTACTGCAAAAGACAGAGAGACTGATAAAGTTTGTAGTTACTGCCAGGGAAAGGTAACTTCCAGTAGATCTTTCAAGTTTTGCTCTGAAACCACTTTAGGGAAAAGTCACTTGTGACATGTGCCAAGGTACAGGATTTTGGAAGGCATTAACGACGCAAGATCAGTATCAAAAATACAAAGGAGAAACGTGCCCGCAGTGCATGGGATTGGGCTACCTGACATGTCCAGTTTGCCTTGGCACTGGCGAAGCAAACGTTCGAGGCATGTTACGAAGAGGAAAGAAGATAGGTAGTGGTAAAGGCCTGTTCAGCACCGAGTAAACTCAAATATATAGAGATTACACTTGACAGCAACCAAACTGATGGGGTAGCCACGAGAAACCAAAATATTATCTATATGTATACACAGTTCATAGTAAAACCTAAGTTTTTTGATTGTCACTCCACATTTTTGGTCTCTTTTATAGAGCAATCAGGACTTCGCTCTGATATCTCTGCCGTTGAAGAAGAGCCTATTAAAGACTCTGGCTTTCTTGTTAAACCTGGAATAGCAGAAGTGGCGCCTATAGATGGTAAGCTACGAGAGAACGACAAACTTGGTTTCGACAAAATGCTGTCCGATAAACGATAAAGGCTCCCGTTTGTCTTATTGTCGACGACATTTTGTGTCTGCGCTTCCTTTCTGATAGATGTCTCTTCTGTATCAAGTCGCAGTTTCTGTCCGTCAACCAGATGTATCGATTCCTTTGCAAGTTTCGTGTTTTCGCGTGACTTGTGAGAACGCGCATTCTTTGACTTCTTCATTTTCATTTCCACTTCATCGTCTGAACACTCTTGCAACTCTTCTGGAATCTCCTCGTCATGAAACCAGGACGCGTCAGATCCTTTAACGTTTGCACTGTTCAGGTCAACAAAGCTACTGTACTCTCTAACAAAAAAGACAGATTGTCCGACGCATTGACTTGCTGAATTTCAGTAAGGCAAATAGTAAAAGAAAAAAGGACCACGCACTTTAATTTTTCTCCAACCTGCGAAGAATTAACCCGGATACTATAATACGGCTGCTTAACAGGCCCAAACACATCAAAGACCCTGCCAACAGGAGTTCTGTCTTCAAACACAACTAAGGAACCTTCATCTAGAACAGGATATACCTCAACAGACTCGACGACAACATAGGACTCTACAATGGAATGAATTCGACCTGTTATCTCCTTAAGTACAGGAGAATCAACCAAACACCCTGACTTACCCACGAGAGTTATTTCAAAATCTGCGGAAATATCAGGAAAAGTTTCTTCAATTGGTGGTAGTTCTTCCGGTAGTAGTTCATTTTTTGTCTTTGGAGGTGCTTCACTCAAGTCATCCTCATCTTCCTCCAAGGCTGCAAGAAGCGAAGAAAACTCTCTTTCCTCGAAGATGTTGTTCTCCTCAGACTCTGACAAACTAGAGGACTCGTCTGAAGAACTGCTTGAATTTGTTGCGTTGGATATTTCATTGGAGATACATTTCACTTCTGTGGCTGAAACAAAAAAGAAACCCTCTTCTGAAGTGTCTTTTGATGGAGCTTGTACTTGCGACGTCATTCCTTGTCACCAAGTAGATGAACGAGATGAATTTTTCATCATGTTCTGTAGTTGTTCACTCTAGAAGGACACGCACTGGCTTTTCTTGATGAGAGAAAAACCAGACAGCTTTGATACTATATAACAGTACATACTTTATGGTAAATAACTTGTGGAGCAGGAATCAAATATACGCTGATACTCAGGTCACTGGTTGTTGTGCATCAGATCATATAAACTGATGACCATTGTGAAAGAACTAATGCAGCAACAGGAAGCTTTTGACTCATGCTGTTGATAATCGAGAGCCAAAGGAAAAGTGCAAAAAAGTATTTTCTTGAAAACTTATTCTTTTCGCATGGGATTGGTCCAGATCTGAAAATGTTTTGGCATATGCACAGATACCGGTACCCAATCAACCGAATTGTTCTTTAACACAAAGGTAAGTTTGATTTTAATATGTTGAAATCTTTATAATTGACAGAAGAAAATTGTTGTCTGGAATTTTCCTTCTAATCAAACTTGTTAGTTGACAATGCCAAGTCATTCACCAGGTAACGCTGAGTCAACCAACATCTTTCTGGAGATCAGTGCAAACTCTCAACTCGCCAAAATCACTGTTGCAGAATGCCATTCTAAAGAGATGGCCCACAGTGGTTCACTTATGTTCGCTTTCGAAGAATACAATGATAAATGAGAAATAAAAACAATTTGAAAACTTTCAACCATTATTGTTGCTGCTTTCACTCCATGCGTTTGCTTTGTGTTTCGGAACAAATACGAAATCTTTTGGAACAGGTCCTAAGAGTAGTTCTGACAATCGTATCCAATCTTTAACATTAGGAGATGAAAGCACGGTTTCCAAGTCATTTCTACCATAAAAAATAGGAGCACGCCAATTCATTTTCGGTGGTAGTTTTTCTAAAAGACCAAGAGGAACATATCTATCATCACCTTTCAGGCTAAGTTTCAAATACAACATTATAAAACCTACCGATGGAGAAAGGAAAACCACTCCAGAAGAAACCTACGGGTTCTTTCAACTCCTCTATCATCTGCTCCCCAATGATCAAGACCATAGTGGCAAAAGTCTTTTACAATTTCCAAACGTTCAGATGCGCTTATGTCCCAATGACGTCGTTCCTTGAGTTCTGAAAATATCCAAGGCTTAATTAAAGCTCCTCTTGCTATCATCACTGATGAAATTCCTGAGCCTGAATTTTGAGCATCTTGGTCATTTTCAGGTTCTAAAAAAGGTAAGATATCTTCAAAGGAGTATATATCTCCATTTCCGATAACAGGGAGGTCCAACTCGTGGCCTACTATCCCGCAATGAGAGAGATACTGCCAATCGGCAGACTTGGAGTATCTTTGTAATTTCGTTCTGCCATGTATGGTAACAGCAGATGCGCCTGCACGTTTCAGAATTGGAATAGTTTTCAACACTGTCATATGTTCATGGGAAATTCCCAGGCGAACCTTGAAAAGGTTAAGCCCAAACGTAATTAAGCTACAGAATGAAGTGAATACCTTTGTGGAAATAGGTTTCTCACAAGCTTGAACCATTGAGGATACTATTCGACCTAGTTTTCCAGGTTGTCTCATTAGCTCACATCCTGCACCCTAGATCTCAATATAATCTCCTGGCTAAGTTTAAAAAAAACCGATAATTTACCTTTTTGCAAACAAGGTCTATAGGACATCCAGAATTTAAATCAATAAAGTCAACATCACATTCTCTTTCAATAAGTTCTGCTGTTCGAGACATTACATCTTCTTTGGAACCAGCAATTTGAACACCAAAAAAATCTTCCTCTTTATGGCGCCTTAACAACGCCCATTCCGACTGTTGACCTTGTAAAAGATTGGAAGCCAAAGCCATCTCACCACAAGTAATGTCAGCTCCATATCGTTTGCATATTCGTCGAAAGGGTAAATTTCCAACTGTTGTCAATGGTGCCAAATACAGCTTTCCTTTGAAATTCAACTTCTTATTATCTCGAAAACTGCATCCTTCATAATAACTTTCGCATGTCCCACTCGATTTACCAGTGAAGTTGTACTGCCTTTTTCGAAGAGACCTTTGAAGTTCTTTGGAAAGATAGTTATGTTCCTCCTGTGATTCGAAGTGATAGGATAATGGCTTTACTCTCTTCTTCGATATTTCAATTTTTAAATTTTCCGCAGAGGGATGAAAAAAAAAACTTATCCAAAAAAATTTCCTGTTGGTATTGGTCAAAGTTTTTTACGAATCCGTCTTCTGTCTTTGTAGTAATGCAAATATGAGCACCGAGCACGGGTGCTTCACCTGATTCCATCCTTTGCTCTGCAGAGCGAGTCCAAGTGCTTTCCTTTGGTTTCCTTTCTACCGGCACTGTAACATTATTATCTTTTTTCTCTGAACCACAGTGTTTTTCCTGTATCAGTTCCTCCTGAGAACCCTCTGTAGACTCAGCATTTGCAAGATAGGTATGCAGCCGTCGTTTCTTCAAGGGGATAGCGGAGTCCTCTCGGGGATCTTCATGTTGATTAGTGTTCTTTGCCGTAACGCAGCTATCGAAGTTTTCACCTAGTTCAATTTGCCAGAAAGTATTCTCGAATGATAATGCGTTGCCCATCCTCAAAGAACTTTAAAGAATGCAATTGGTGAAGATTAGGGTGCCATGTGCTGCTTTTCAGCAGTTCATGTATCATTGAGAAAAAGAATGCTGTTTACCTCTGAGTCACCATTATAGAGAAATTGTTGGTATATTTATCTATTTATTGTATGATTTCAACTATTCTGATGAATAGTACTTACAATAATTCTTACTCATGAGGTACAATAAAATATATACAGAACAACTGGGGAATAAAAAAAGGCGCGATGAAAAGAAGCAAATAGGAATCTTCGAATGCAGAACGTTAGATATTAATCTCTTCATTACTGAAGAGAGTTTGTAGTGCTGTGTTGATTTAATAATTTTTAAATGTCCCATGTCTGAACACACAATGATAAGAAGACTTGGAGCCCAATCAATCACATTTCATCAAGACGTTTTCTGATTGACATTGGTCATATTTGTGGAGTGATGTCTTTTGTTGATTGTGGAGTTGAATTAGGAGAGTCACAAAGAAGTTCAAATGTTTTGGATCTTGCTGGCTCTGATAGTACCTTGAAAGAATTTCTGGAGCATTTGTTGTCCTTGCCTCTGAAGGAAGTTTCCCGTGAATTGGTAGATTTCAATAGGCAAGTAGAGCAGTTGGAGTTGGAACTACAACAAGTGGTAGCCAGCAGATATAGAGAACTCTTGAAAATCTACTCGGGTGCAGTATCTGCTTCTTCCTTTTTCGAGTCGCTTGAAGAAAAAATCACTGTCGTTTCAAAGGGTATCCCTTCTTTGCTCGATAAAATTGCAGAAGCACGAGAGGAAATAGAGAAGAGTACTTTGGACGGCAGTGTGCAGTCAGGGCTCGCTTGGGATCACACGGAACTCAACGATCTGATAGGAACTCCAGCGTTATTGACCTCTCTTATCAAAAGGGGTAACCTTGAAACAGTGGCCGATCTACTGGAACGCTTTGACAGACTCAATATTCTTTTGACCCATTCACCTTTAATAAGAAAATTGTGTGAACAACTAAACGATGTGAAGCTTCTACTGGTCGCAAACGTATTTCAACGGCTGTTGGCAAAGATTTCTCTCAGTGACAGTCTTCGGTTGATAACTGTTCTCAAGAGAACGACTTCATTTGATGAGCAAAGTTTACGTGTTTTGTTTTTATACTGCAGATGTAACTGGATGTTATCTACAATGAATGACATTTTAAATCCGGAAACTCAGAGTGCATTTCTTCAATTTAGTGATGATTTTAAAAATCTTATCTTAGAAGTTACCACACAGTTCTTGGCTGTCTTCCCAGAGAAAGAACAAAATACGGACACATTCTCTGAGGGTATTCTAGAAGACTTTCTCTTCCTATGGACTTCATTTTACGTGAACATAACCAAAAAGTATTTGCATAGTGTTTATGAAGGGTCCAGTTTGTCCACAGTTATAGAACAAGTGGACTATTGTGGTCAGTCTCTTGGCCGTATAGGAATTGATTTTCGTCCTCTTCTAGGACAAGAATTTGAAGAGGCAAGCGTGTCTCTATTCTCAAAATATCTAGATCAGGTTAGTTTGCTTGCTGGTATTGGAAGGCGCCTTGTTATGTCTTTTATCAGGCACTTTCAGCTTTAGAAATAATGCTGGAAGGTTTCAATTGGTATCCTTCTTCGAGGACAGCAGTTACTCATAGTGAAGCAAGACAAGGTCAAGACGACATTTCTTCTGCGTCGTTACCATACTCTCTTTTAGAATTTCCTGCATTGTCAGTATTCTTCAACGGCATTGTCAGTGCTTTGAACGAGTTACGTCATGTCGCATTTGTTTCGCAAACAGAAAAGTACGCTCGTTTATTGGAAAGTGCTCTATATGAAGCAGCTGCAATTTTGCGGGATTTTGGTGGCGCAGAAGGTGTCTTGTTACCACAAGCACAGAAAGGGCATTTTCGACAACTCTGTAGTAGTTTTTGGGACCATTTGGTGCCCAAAAGCATCGAATTTCTTCAGCTTTGTCTTCAAAATAATGCGAACGTAGACATGAATGTCATCCAAAAAGGTTTCGGGTTATCAGGCTGAGAAGGGTGATGAAAACCTTTGTATCAAATGAACTCTTACTTTAGAAACCTACAACTTCCCGAAAACGACTTGCAACATTTTGAATATACTCTTTGTCTAACTCTCTTATGAAAAGATTGTCAATCATATCCAAAATTTCGGAGTTGCTGTGTGAAAATTTTCTTGCAAACAGAGCACCAGAGCATCGCAAGGATTTTCCAACTATCCACCATTTATCATCTAAAGGAAATGGCCTTGCACCAGAATTGCCAAGTTGTGGATGCCACCATAAGATAAAACGCAGGGTAGAATTTATCTGCGGGAAGCTTTCTTTGCGAGTGTGCATCAGTGAACAAAAATAGTGTTCGTCAGCCACCAGGGAGTGTGCAAATCTGAGTAACATTTCCTTAGCTTCGGTGCTTTCTATTATGTATTCAACGAATTGTCGAGAGATAATCATCCAGGCCTCACATTTGGACAAAGAAAATAAGGACTGATTTGCAAATGGATGCTGAACAGTAGAAGGACTCGCTTTCACTAGAGGAAAATCTTGAATGACTTGAAGGGCATCAACATTTTCAAAAATTGCAGGATCAAAATGCAACTTCATAATAAGAGAATAAGCAGAAGAAGAGTTTTCAGTTCGTCTACTTACTTCAGAAATTCGTGACCTCCATTTCTCGGGTTGATCATCTGTCCATACAAAATTTGGAAGCGGATCACGCTTTCTTGCGTGACCTAAGATCTGTCGTATCCTGAGCTGTGACACTAACGGATAGTCGCTTCCAGAAAGATTAATGAAGAAATCAAACCATCCCATCTTTGTGAGAGCTTGCATTCCGGCAATAGTATTCAGTACCATGGAAATTCCCATATAGGAGACATACTTCCTCGGTAAAAGAAATATATTGTCTGGTAGGAAGTCAGATGAAGAGTTTGACGCATGTTGTACGACTTGACCTATTTCCCTTATTGATAGTCGTACTCTCGTATCATCAATTTTCTTATCAAAGTGTATCACATAAAGGTTTTCAGAATCATACAAAACTCGAAATAATCGACTCAAAGTTTCCAGGTTATTAGGTGCAACTTGAATGAAATATCCAATTCTTGCCAAGTCTTGTGTATCAAACGCTGTTAAGTCTTTCGACCTAAACTTTGAGCTCCGTTGATTTTTCAGCTGTGAAACTTCTCTGTAGACACAATCTAAAAAGTCACCGTAAGACAGACTCTCCGGGGACTCAAAGTCCTCTTTACAAGTAAGGAAATCTGTGCACCATTGTTGAACCCCATTTGAAGGCGCAATATACGGGTTTGTAGATGAGGACTGTCTCAGGGAGAGTTTTGCACAGAATAAAACAATGACAAATAATGTCAAAAACAACCGTAAAAGAGAAGGACGGCAGATACGCCGGATACCCCTCATTTATAGGAGCAAAAGCAACCGCTGTTCAAGATTGTCGTCTGAAGCTGGGTACCCTACTATTTTTCTTCTGTAAAGGAACTGCAAGTAATTACAATATTGCACATACTTTTCAAATTAAATCAGGGAATTCTCATTCTTTCCGTAAATGAATGCATTTCAATAGTCCCTTTCATTAATCTGCATTTTTCTCGTAACCAATGGATTTGGCGCCTTGCTAACATTACTCATTTCTACATCGGGTTTCATAAGAATTTCATTGCCTGTTCATATCAGGGAACTTTCGTGTAAGGCAAAAAAACTCTAATATTTGCAACTAGAAGAAAAATTCCTTATAAATGACGAATAGAAATTCACTGAGTCAAATAATGTGCTTGCAAACGTTTCTACAAACTTCCGGCTTCATTCCGCTCAAGCTAAAGCATAAAGTGAGGAATGAAAAATAGAGTTAGATTGTTTCTGAATTTCTCAGTCTTTTGGGAACAAGAACAAGCTGCGGTTTTTGGTTACAACCTTGCTAATAATTTTCGGGGTTTTTTTCGGACTTTCTTTGACTACTGTATTGGTGGAAAATCCTGCAGAAACTCAGCTTGCTCCACCATCCAACAGAATGTGTTAGTAAAGTACTTGAACATTAAACTTTTCTAACGCTTCCATGCAGCCAGAAATGAGGGTTCCTATGCATTTGCAACATTACTTTGTGACGATGTCATGTTGCCTGCAACTAGAGCATTAATTCATAGTTCGAAAATGGTTTGCTTTAACACTTTTAACCTAAAAACATGTTCATTAAAACTTTATATGATCGCTTAGACGAACAGCAGTTACCCATTTCTTGTACTGGTTCTTCCTCAGTTAAGTATGGAAGGTCGAGAAGACTTGATGAAGCTCGGAGCAACTATCATTGAAGTGCAGCCACTAAATTATCCATTTGCAATTACCACAGTATGACCTGAAAGAAGAATTCATCGTCATTCATGCTAACTTCTATTTACAGTCTCGTTTAAGGGACAATAAGCCTTGTCGATATTCTAAACTGCATATTTGGAGCCTGACCGAATACCAAAAGATCGTATTTTTAGATAGTAAGGTTATTCTACAAGAGCTTCAAATACATTGAATATTGTGTTAGGCGATATGCTGGTGATGCAAAATATAGATAATTTGTTCTTTGAATACGACGAGCTGAGCGCTTGCCCCGATTTGTACCCGGATACCTTCAATTCAGGGATCATGGTACGATATATCATATGACTTAGTGGCTTCTCATTTTGTCTGTCGAAGGTTCTTCAGCCAAATAAGACCACCTTCAGAAACATGATGGCTGTATACATGAATGTTTCCAGCTATAACGTTGGAGATCAGGGCTTTCTAAACTGGTATTTCGGAGTAGAGTGGAGTCAAAATAAATCCAGGTATTGGCATCACATTTCATTTTGATGAGCTTTGACCCTTGCATGAAGACATCTTCCTCTGAATTACAATGTGCTGCTAAAGGTTGGGAGTATTTCCTAAATCGACATGGATAGAACCCTTAAGTTCCTTTTTCTAGTACCGTGATACAATTATGTGGGGGCATGTTAAAGATGATATCAAGGTACTCTCTTTCAATGATACTCAGAGAATCACTGACAAATATGTTTCAGGTTCTTCATTTTACAGGGGAAACGAAGCCTTGGAACTTTCATTATTCAGGTCACAAAGACTGGGAAAAAAACTCAGAAATGCATAGCTACTATGCTTGGGTTCGAGTAAGTAAAATTCCACTTCAATTTTTCTACGACAACGAATTTATATTCCAGATGGAACGCCTATCTCGAGAAGCCCTGGCAAAAGATGTAATCTGGAATCAATCCGCTAGAGCCAAGACCATTTGTGAAGTTGAATATCAAAATAACAAAGTATATCACTAATGAGTCTGTAATACTGTCCTACTGAATACGTTACTGTAGACAACCCGGTTCAGAATCCAGAACAAATTTTCTGTCATTATCTCTACCTTCGATCGTGAAGAACTACTAAACAAGCTCCTTATCCATTATTCTAGAAGCAAAAAAATCTACAAGATTTACGTCGTATGGCACAATCCTCAATCTCAAGTAGGTTTTGTCCACTAAAAACGAATATAACAAGAGAAACTGTGAAATAGGCACCGTCGAATTTTCGTATTGGAAATATTCCTGTGGTGTTCCTTTCGCAGCAATATGATTCTCTAAACAATAGATTTAATCCTATTCATGATTTGGAGACTCAGGTGCGTATCTCTAATTTCTGTTGTTTGGTAGAAAATGACAGTATTCCAGGTTGTCCTTATCTGCGACGACGATGTTTACGTAAGCATCGAAGATGTCGAATTTGCGTTTGAAGTTTGGCGAAACAACCAAAATGCTTTGGTTGGCATTTTCCCTCGCTTTCATAGAAGAAACAAAGAATCCGGTCAATGGGAATATCTTGTGGCTGAACCAGTGAAGAAGAAGGGAGCTTCTAGAAGGTAAGAGAGATATCTGATCATTGCTTTGCCGTATGTTGATTTCTAAAAGGTATTCTATAATGCTAACAAAATTTATATTTATGAAGAGTGACTTTCTCTTTTGGTATACTTGTATACTTACTGAGAAAGTACATGAGTTCGTTGACAAGCAGAAGAATTGCGAAGACATTGCGATGCAAATGGTTTGTGCTATAATAGCCGAATGGCCACGTTTCTCTTACTTACTATTCGAAGATGGTATCTGGTATGACCAGAACACCACCCCTAGCAGTTGCTGCAAAAATTGCCCCAGAGGACTACGGAACGGACAAAAGTATTGGCGGTATCAGCACAAAAGTAGGATGATAGCAACTACGTTGCTGATTTTCACTAACGAAATGGTTGTAGGTGGGTCATAAAGAAGCAAGAAATAAGTGCATTACATTCTTCATCAACAATGTGTTCCGACAGAAAGATCCATTGCTCTACAATTCTGTAGTTCAAGCTCGCTTCTATAAGGTACAGTTTCAATGTCACCTGTTTTCAGGATGTACAATTTCTTACTTAGCGATTGATGGTGTTGCTATTCCATAGATACCATTTGTAAAACGAGCTTGGAATGAAGGTAATTTGTGGAATAACCAATGAAGACGTGACTTTAGTTCTTCTATCGATGGACATCAGATGCGTTATTTCCCTATGCTCTCATGAGACAATTCATATTCATAATAAAAATAGCTCGGAAATTGCTACTCATCTTTCTCCTCCCTTTAAACTTTTCTAGGGCTATTCAGGTTGAACAACCAACGCGAATGCACCTGAAATTTGCAGGTACCGGCAAAAAGTCTTCGTCCCTATTTCCAAATAACGAGTGTCTTTGAATGCAGCAATCTTGCTATCGAACTCGGTTTAATACCACATTTAAAATATGGAAAGGATAACAAGTTTCTCATTAGTCAAGCAGGACCTTGGAAGATTTAGAAAGACCAAATGTGAACGTAGAAATCTGACAGCTTTGACAGTTTCCGTAACGTTTCCTGTCCACACAAGTCACTCTCTATCCCCACTTTTCATCCAATCTAAAACAAGATGCTTCATGACTGTCAAAGTACGTTGGACAACGGATTCAGCTACTGAAATTTTTCTCTCTAAAAATGTATCTTTTGGAACAGCGAAATCATTTGCCGATTCTTCTCCAACGATAATGGAGCCGACCAAGGAGATGGAACAAAATAAGAACGACTCGTCAGTCACAAAACATGAAGAAGTATGGAAGGAAATTTATGATTCGTTCACAGACAGGGTAAGTGTTTTTATAATTTGGTTTTCTCCTAATTATTCGTCAGTGGAAGGAGAGATTCAAGAGTATTCCTCAGTTACCTGCAGATTTGAAAAGTGGAGCTTTACAAGAGGCACTAAAAAAGTACGAGCTTCTCCATTTTATTTATTTTCATATTAAAAGTGTTACTCTAGTAAATATCTGGAAATAAAGGAAACCATTGAAACGAGACCGTATCCTGTTGCTGCATATGTGATAACTTTCTGTAAGTTATACTATCTTTACCAAATTTAGAAGCTAACGTGGAGGTTCAGCTGTTTTATATGGAAGACTGCTGTGGGTTATGAGAGGAGCTCGCCTTGAAGAAGCTCGAATAAAGCGAACTTTTCAGGAAGTTAAAGACAGACAGGTATTACTCTATGTTACTTCGAATATGTTCAGTGCCTTAGTCTTGTTGTTCTGTAGGCAAGAGAAAGAGTGCTCCAACAACTTAGAGAAGAAAAACTAGGAAAACTATCAGCGGAAGAGGTTGAACAGATAAGGAAGAAAAAGATAGAAGAGGAAATTAGAAGAGAGAAAGAACAGCTTGCAAATATTTCTCGTAAATAGTGGAAGTCACTGACACACTAGGATCTCGTAGAAACTTAATGCAACGACTAGATGTATGATAGCTGGAGATTCATCCAAAGAATGGTTCCTGTAGAAAGCAGGAAGAATTTTTCCTTATTCTATAAAGATTTCTTAAGAGATATAAAACTTTAATATCACTGGTTCTTTTATTGTTGACATGCACTGAAAGGATGCCATATCGTGGATGCACGGTGGTATAGAATAATACTACATGATCTTTTCTCTCCCAATAATGTTTTTGGAGCTTTTCAATGTAAGGATAGATAACTATGAAGTAACCCACCTGTAGCATATTTTTCTACATGCTATAATATCTGTTTATTCATTCTCTGTCCCGTTGTTTTATAAACCCAAATATTCTGCTAAACTTCATGTATGGATATTTTGGCGAATAGACAAAACTCATTTCATGATGGGTTTCAGAAGGGTCTGCGGAGCATCTCTTTGACGGTTTTTTATATCAATATTAGCCCTCTAAACTTGCACAATGGTTTCAAAAGGAGAAAGATACTCACAAAGGCATTGAATAGGAAGAATCACTCCCGTTCTTGTCAGAATACTGTCGTCCATTGTTTACCAAAGTTGGTAGCGCTTTCTGCGGAGTCATATCGTCGATCAGAGAGTCTTAATGGTGGAGTTGCAATATTATGGTTTCGGAATAACTTGAGAATTGCTGATAATTCTTGTATAGACCTTGCTAACACTGCAGACCGGTAAGGTGAGTTTTTGTGCTTTAGCTCCCTAAACTGATCAGTTGCCAGTGTGTTGCCATTGTTTGTCTTTGACAAAAGGTTATTTGTAAGGAACCACTTTAAACAACAGCGGTGTGGCGCGTTTAGAGCTTATTTTATAAAAGAAAGTGTTGAGCAACTTCGAAACAATTTACGAGGACTTTTCAGTGATCTTGTGGTAGAAGTTGGCTCCATTGCAGAGGTATTGCGCGAAAAGTGCAAAACTTTTAACGTTAATCATATAGTTGCACCACAGTTACTAAGCCCTGAAGAGGTGGCGTATGAAAGAGGTTAGAAACATATCTTGTAACAGCGAGAAACTAACTAAGAATCAATGGCACAGAAGTAAAACAGGTTGCAGATGAACTTGGAGTCAAAGTTCATTTTGTTTGGGATAACACGTTGATACCCGTTGAGTACCTACTTTCTGAGGAGATACCCGACACTTTTGAAGAATTCTATAAATATATTGTCTCTAAGAGTTTACCAGAGCCTTTCAACTTGGCAGAAAGGAAACGACGTGTACAAATGAAGCCTCTTCCTGTAGGATTTGAACCGAATTTTGCTATTCCCTTACCACATTTGGCAAACGACCTTAGCGTTGAAAACTTATGTTCTCCTCACGAATGGCCCTTTCCAGAACCTCGAGCAGTTTTCCATTTTGCTGGTGGCGAGGACAATGCTGAAGATAGACTGGACGATTATTTCTTAAAAAAGCGAGGTCTGCATCATCTTGCTGACTTGCAAGACTTGTCAGGTGCTATGGACTCGACATCGAAAATGTCTGCATGGATTTCTTCAGGTTGTATATCATCACGTCGAGTATACTGGTATGGTGTGGAAACACTGAAAGGTTGCCCTGACGTTAATATTGGTTATTTATGGCTTTCAAGATTTCTGTGGAGAGATTTTCTGTATACATTAGCACTGAAGAGTGGTTCATCAATATTTCGAGGAAGGGTCGTTAACGAGGATGCTCAGGAATATATCATTGAAGATCAAGAATCTCGATCCAAACTCGATTCTGTTCATAGGGAAGCATTACTTGCATGGGTCAAAGGGGAGACCGGATATCCTTATATTGATGCCCATATGAAGGAACTCACCACGGCGGGCTTTATCAGCTATCGTGGACGACTAAATGTATCATCTTTTCTTGTTCATCAACTAGACATAGATTGGCGGTATGGAGCAGAGTTTTTTGAGCATTTTCTAATTGATCACGACCCAGTTATCAACTGGGGCAGCTGGTATTATGCTTGGAACAAGAACTTGTTGACTCCGGGAGGAAAAGCTCTTGACATCATTGAGGAGGCACATAATTATGATCCTGACGGATTCTATGTTAAAAAATGGCTGAATCAGCTTGTCCATCTGCCACCTCCTTTCTGTCATGAGCCATATCTCTTATCAGAAGACGAGGAAGAAGATTTTGAACTGGTATTAGGGAAGGATTATCCAAATCCTATTTTGTTTCCGTCAATGGCAGAAGTAATAGAAAAAGCGTTCAAGTCGTTATCATAAATATTTAGTTAAATATGAAATTTTGTTACAAGTTGGATAGAAATTGTCGTGCAGATGACATACTAATAATTCCCTTTCTCTGATAACTTTCTACAAACTCTTTTATACGCCTCGAAAGCCATTCTTCCGGCAGAGTATTCAAGTTTCTCTTAGACTTGAGATGTTCCCTTTCATTTCGAGGCACGGACAAAAGACTGCCAACTTTTTGATGGTTAATTGTAAATCCAAACTTTCCCAGGAATTCTAAAACACAATCAGTTGAGTTGAAAGATTCTACTCGCACAGGAAGGACTTCGACGTTATAATACTTCGAAGGAAGGGCCTTTAAACGAAATATTAGTTTCTGGATACGAAGTTCGATATCCAAATTATACGCAATCAACTTGTCAATTATATCATAATTCGTCGTTGTCCGATCTGGAATCAGTACTGCATGTTCTGGAGCAATGTCGTGGATGTCATAATACCATTTGCGATATCCATTATGAGACGGCTGAAACCAACCCAGTGAATATTGGCTATTTATAGTCGACACCAGGCCTCTCCTTAAAACTATAATGTAAAGGCAATCACAAGCAACAAGCTCATCAACAAGAAAATCGGCCATCGTTTTAATAAACATATGTGAAGTTTCAACATAAGAAGTCGTAGGTGATGTGGTGGATAGTGTTTCAAATATTTTTGAGAGTTTCTTTGTCTTTCGTTCTTTCCGGGAGCGTTCGCTATTTCCGGAAATAAGCAAGGCATTCTCTAAATCTCTCCCTACAAGACGAGGAGATGGCTCATGAAGAGATACTACGTTATCTGCTAGAGAAAAAAGGTTGTGAAGAAATCCTGTGCCAGTACGACCGGAGGAAGCAACGAAAACCATCTTCCTATATCTCAACATGTTCGTTTCTCTTACAAATATTTTGACAGGTGCTTTCCAACGTAGTCCAGAAATATCTAGGCGCGAACCGGCGACACCAAAATCACTTTGATTGGAGCTGAATCTGTAACTTGGAACTTGCTGCAAAGAATGTTCTACGAAAACACGATACCTTAAAGATTGACGAATATAAAATAAATTTGCAACAAGCAGGAAAACAAATAAATATGCTGCACTGCTCCTTAACCCACTTTTGTTTTTTAACACACAGCCAGTGGTATTCTTCTTTGTACCAGAGCTAGAATCCACAGGATTGCCTGTTTCCAAAACTTGACCCTTCTCTGCCCTTGATATTATAATAGTACTAGGAAATGGGTCATCAAAAAGTATTTGAGGCCTTTCGGTAGCACTTGTTTTAGAACAGTCAGTTTGGTCAACGTCTGAGGGAAATTTGTCTTGAATGTTTGCAGAGTCGCGTCTATTTGAACGTTTCCGTAAAGCTGACATACTTTCGGAACCAATTGAAATTTGAACTTGTACAAAATTCCCTCCAATAACACCTCTTTGTCCAATGGACGTCTGTAAACGGTGTCAAGAATATAAACCAAAAGAGATGGTCAGGCAGTTCATCCCTCCATGGAAGCCCTAATGAAGGAAATAACTAATTTGCTGAAAAATTTTCACATAATACCTTTTCAGATTCTAGTTGTTTTTCCTATTTTACTTAAAATCCGTCGCTTATCTAAAATATATTCTATGTTACAAAATGCACCTATGGCTCGCCGAAACTAAAGACATTCATTTTGCCAGCCACCCTGCTTAAGAGAAGAAACTTGAATATGTTTGAGACTAATATACTTTCTCTTGCTTAAAACAAACATATCTTTCAGTTTGTAAATTTTCTTTGAAACTGTAGCAGACTGCTCATATAACGAAGAAGAAAAACTTGACGACATGCCATCATCCATTATTTACTAACAATACAGCATGAATCATAATATCATCTATCTCTTCAGTTCATAAAGAATGTGAATCGTCCATAATTATTATTTCTTCTGTGGATTAAAAAACCGAGTCAAGTTTGGAAAACTCGCTTGTAGTTCAATCGAAAATACAATATGTAACCTTTTCCTTTATATTCAAATTCAACAAACTACGTCAAATCTTCGTCTTGAGCTTTGATGCTTTTCTTTACTTTCAACAGTATAGACGTCTTCCAAGGATCCAGTTTTGACACGGTGTCATAATCCTTGATAGCGTCTAGAAATGATTCTTCGTCTCCTTCCTCCACGGCTTTAATGACTTCTTCAAGTAACTTTGCTTCTCGACTGCCAACAAACGATGGATCTAAGTCCTTATACTTTTGAAGTGCTCGCGAGGCTCCAACTTCATCTCCTAGACAAATTCTACAAAGACCGGCTCGCAACAAATACTCCTTAGCACCGTAACGCAACAACTTGTTTTCTAGAGATACACTTGCTACAGACTCAAAAAGATCAATTGCTCGGTTATAATCACCTGCAAGAGCAGCGAATTCGGCAACCTTGGTTCGACACTGGTTTGCATGACTCTTAGCATCCTCACCTTCATAAAGGTCTGCCGCTTGCGCATAAGCTTCTGCTGCTTTGCTGTTTTCGCCCATCGACTCATATAGTTCTGCAATCTCCCGACCAATTTTTGCTCCTTGTTGAAAGCGGGCATCCCTTGTATAGAAGTCCTTGGCTCGCTGCATTGCAACAATGGCATCTTCCGTGTTCACATTCTTTAGACACCTTGCAGCATCAGCAAACTTGGAGGCAGCTTCGAAGCTTAAATCAGGAAGCTGTGAATAGCATTCACCTGCACGCATGTAGGCGTCACCCGCTTTTTGCCACGACTTTGCAAGTTTAAAAGTGTTTCCCGCCTTCACAAACAACTCCGCAGCCTCTTCTATCTTTGCGCTATTATTTCCAAGGCTAAACAAAGTTCTTAACCCAGAAGCTGAAGCACTTTTTGCTTTCTTCTCAGCTCGACTAAAAAGCTCGTCTCCATCACTTTCGTTCACACTTCTGACAGCAGTATAGGACCCACTCATTCCCTTGAGCACCAAAGTACAATTCGAAATCTTTTCTTCGGGCAATGACCGTAGATAGCTCTCGAAGAGTCTCATATTATTATGATCGTAAGTGAAAGAAAGACTTAAAGTGTATGCTTGCTAACGTCAGAAAATAGCGGATGTCGGAAACTATTACTATAGTCAAGGGCATCCCATGAAGCCACACCGTATGAGAATGACCCATGCACTCGTTGCTTCCTACGGCTTGTTCAAACATATGACTGTCCAGGTAGGATAACTATGTACCAGCCACTTGTAAACGTTCTCAAAATATAAAAAAGAGACCTCCTAAAGCTAATGAGAAGGATATGACACGTTTTCACTCGGACTCCTATGTGAACTTTTTGAAGACAACCGTTCCCGAGAAAATTTGGGATATGAATACTAGTATAAGGAAATGTAAGGATGTGTGGCATACGCTCGGCAATATATTTATCCATATTTTATAGACTAACAAATATCTTCTTTATATGGTAGTTAATGTTTGCGAAGATTGTCCAGTCTTTGACGGTTTGTGGGAATTCTGTCAGATCTCAGCTGGTGGGTCACTTGCGGCCGCTGCAGAGCTGAATTTAGGGCGTGCAGACATTGTAATCAATTGGTCTGGCGGTTTGCATCATGCAAAGATGTCGGAAGCTTCCGGGTTTTGCTATGTAAATGACTGTGTTTTGGGGATTTTGGAACTCTTAAAATGTCACACACGAGTCTTATACACTGATATTGACATTCATCATGGAGACGGTGTTGAAGAAGCGTTTTATACCACAGATAGAGTAATGACTTGCTCGTTTCACAAATTTGGCGATTATTTTCCTGGCACAGGTGATGTTGGTGATATTGGTTATGGTCCGGGCAAGTATTATGCTCTAAACGTTCCCCTCAATGATGGAATGGATGACGAGTCTCACAGAGAAGTATTCGATGCAGTAATTTCTCGAATTATGGTAAAGAGCAGTTTGTACTTGTAATTCAACTCGAGGCTAACATGAAATGAGGAATGGTATCAACCAGGAGCTGTTGTGTTACAAGGTGGTGCAGATTCCCTCTCAGGCGATCGTTTGGGTTGCTTCAACCTCACCATCGCAGGTCACAGTCATTGTATTGACTTTTTCAGAAAGTACAATGTCCCTATTCTTATGCTTGGAGGAGGAGGCTACACTATTCGTAATGTTGCAAGATGTTGGGCATATGAAACTTCCAGAGCCCTCAATTTGGAAATACCTGAGAATATTCCATATAATGAGTATTTGGAATATTATGGTCCCGAGTATCGTATTCATATTCATCCGAGCAATATGGAAAACCGAAACTCTAGAGAATATTTGGAAACTATTAAAGCAAAGGTCTTTGAGGTATGAATAGTTCGGCTTTTTTAACAAAGTATTACATGTTTTTAGAACCTTCGGCACTTGCCTGCTGTTCCAAGTGTCCAGCTTCAAGATATCCCGGATCCGTATAGAGGCTTACAAAGAATGCATGAAAAAGAAATAGAAGAGGAGGAAACTAAATATGCAGATGTGAAAGAGACAGTTCGACAGAAAGAGAGAAGAATCGCCCATTCTGCAGAAATGGAGGATTCAGATGAGGAAGACACCGGTGCTTTACCCAGTGTACGAAGGCGTCGTCAGTTTTCTGGTCCAACCGAAAGGGCCAAAGAATCAGAGAATGAGATGAAAATAGAGTAATTTTGGAGAGTTAGAAGATGGAAAAAAGATGATCAAGAGGCAAAGGTGGAAAGAACACATCCATTGTTGTTTTGCAAAATCATTCAGTATTTTGGATGCATCATTTGTGGAAACACTTTTATTGAAGTCTCTCATCGAGTAAAATCAAGAACTAATTACACGAGAGCTGCAAAATTATATTTGTGCAGTGCGGTACAACGAGCAAAGTCATTTCCGACTGGGTTTTTTCCTGAATAAGTTTTCTTCTATTCCATGCAACATTGAGGACACAATCGGTTGAGGAACTGAAGTCACGTTGTTACGAATAGTTCCTCGGAGTAGTTACCTTGTTAATGAAGTTGTTTTGTCATATTCCACTACAAAATTTACCTTACATACAAAGTTTGTCGAAAATCTAGTCGTGCTAGCTGGCAAATAATTTTTCCTGAATACTACTGATACTGGAGTAGGCATTCAGAAGGAATTGGAAAGCACGAGAGGGCAATTTTCTTAAAATACCCACAAATCACATCCTTTGCAATAGATTTCTGTATTCATAGCTTTTATGATATTCAGTGCTGTTCTTTGACGAAATTGCAACCCAGATTTTGTAACATTCACGCGTACATTCTATTGCATGTCTCATTGGATAGAATTGAGAAGGGTCATCGTTCTCCAGAATCGATTCAAAAGAAAATTGTTAATAATTTGAATTTTAAATTGGAGGGCAAACGACACGATGAAAATTCTTAAATACGTGTCTACTGAGATTCACAACAGCCACAACAACCATAAAGTATTAAACGATAAGAAGCATAGGCTCTCTTTTTTGCATAGCAGCTCAAAATTATCTTGCAATCAATTTACTTTCTCATCAGTAACAAATGAGAACAAAAGTGACATCAAGCAAAGCCAACAGGAGCATTCTGCTCATGCAAACAAGCCAGAATTCTGTATGAATAACAACAAAGTAATGTCCCTTTTTCCCGAGTTCTCGTGTGCTACATTTTCATACGAGGAGAGTAGAAGAGAAAGAAGAAGCGAAACAACTTTGTCGAGTGGGGACCACGAAGGCCATCTAAGAAAGGTAGTTGAAAGGCTCTGGAGCTATTTGAGGTTTGCAAAAGCTTTTTGGATAAGTAGAGTCATTCCATTTGCAAAGAGCTTGGTCGAGTACGTGCTTGTCTATTCTAAAAAGATAAAGCAACCAACAAGAAGATTGATGAATCTATTGTTTACTTATCTCTGTGACATTGCAACCAGTAGCAAGTGGAAAAATATATTTCGGTGCTTGTTAATGGTGACTATCATAAGCAGTAAGGTTTTGAATTATATCGTTCGGCTGGCTCTGCACTCAACACAAAAAACAATGTTTTATTTACTGAAGTTTATCTACTTGACATTACAAAAGTACCAACCAGAGAATATTACAAAATTGCAAACAACTATTTCCAGAGTATCACTCTTTCTAGAAACGAGTGTAGCAAAGAGTTTACGACAGTTTGACGGCAAAGAATATAGAATAGCAAATCAAATTTTGAAATTAACTGTCTTAGACATTGAAAACAAAAGCATATCCCAGACTTTATCAGTGTCAGATGACAACAAGACATCATCTACTTCTGTTTTGAATGTTTCTGCTGCAAATCAAACTTTGGAATGGGACAGTTACCTTTTGGACGAATCATATTTTTATACTCGTGAAAGACATATATCATCCAGTGAAGATGAAGATACAAGAGCATCTGATATTTCATTTCAGTCAAACATTGAAGAATCCAGTCTAAATATGTCTAAAGAACCGGTTACTATGTCAGAATATTCGGAAGAAAGCCCTGCATTTATACTAAACAAAGAAAACTCCCCGGAACCTTTGAGAAACGAGCAAATAAGTTGGAGTCGAGAACCAAAAAAGATCGACAAGGAACGTTTTTTGACAAGAAGACCGGCTCACCTTTCTCTTTCAAGTCAACGAAAAGGACTACGAATGACAAACCTTGTCACGGATGAATTGTAACTTTTTCACCTAGTAAACTCTCTGGTATTTAATCACTATTTCCAACGCGGTGGGACATAAGAGGAAGTTCTACGGGAAGAAAATCATCAACTTCACATTCATGTAGGGCGCCTTTGAATTTGTACCATATCTTGGGAATAAATTATTAGAAAGATATAACTTGAAAAGTTTAGTATCATCTGTGAGCTTACATGCAAAACTTTCTTCTCCGTACTATCGATCGTCGGATCCCAGAAACCCATTAATCTTGCTTTTGTAGTTGCATAAAGAGTCAAACGAGAATCCTCAACGAAATACTGCAAAGCGTCAGTAACGTCTGCGACTTGCTCAAAGCTCTACAGATGAAAATAGCAAATTAATTTTCCTTCCAGTGAAGAAGAAACATACCTCTACAGAACTATCAATGGATGCTTGCTTAATTTCACTTGCGGCTCCGTAAAGTGCTCTTATGATAATCAAACCACCTCCTACAACATGCTCTTCTCTCTCTCTATTCCGTTCTATCGCTGTTTTCATTAACGTCAGAGCAACTGCTGCTTCTTCCTTTTCTCGATCTCGTCGCTCCAAACGTTCACTTTTCTCCTTTTCTTTTCGTGCTTCATCCATCTTTTGCTGATATGGACTGATAAGTTTGCGTTGAATCAATGCGAAAATGGAAGACGTCACAAGTGAAGCCATGATGGCTAGTCCAGGGGATGGATGTGCAATTAATAATAAGGGAAACTGAATTTGATGACCACTTCTCCCAGCCTTGCACTTTAAAACCACACCATCCAAACCTATTCGGAGACTAATACCCCATGAAGCCTCAGAAGCAAAAAGATCTCGTCCGATTCCCAATTCCAACTCCCATCCACGAAGACTCCAACGACCACGAGCTTTCCAATGACCATTGTCTCCAACTTGCCTTCGAAAACCAAAACCAACTGAAGTATCAAGCATACCCAATTTTGCTGAACCGGTAGCCGTCTGATTGTCATTCGAATTCTGAACTGCAAATAGAACACCAGGAGCAAAGCCAGCAGTCCAAGTTAATTGAGCACTTGTGTTGGGTGATAATTGGCGAGTATTTGAAACTGCAAGAAGGGGCTGATCTTGAAGAGGAGAATAACTCCCTTCTATCATTCCAGTACTATGAGGTAATAAATCATAAATATGAGAGTTCACAAACTTTTATCAATCAACTAACCTTCTTTCAGATAAACGCCTCCAAAGCTTCCATGAAAAGACACCTTCCAATATGGAACGTTGACTTGAGATTATGTATGATATCTCTCCATATGAATGCGCTGAAAACTGGCGCCGGGCAGATACAGTCAAGGTATGACTAGACATTCTTCGTCGGCTCTGAATATGATATTGAAAGATTAGAAAATCCTACAAGAGGTGGTGAAAAATGTCACAATAAGTTCTTCAAATCTGGAGATACGTAGCAATACTAACTTTTCGACTCAGTACCAACGTTGCGCGGGTAGCAAGAGACAGTTGTGAAACAGTCAGTGGTGAAATGAGATACTGATCATCTTCTATAACGTCGTTTTGTAAGATAACAGCTATTCCTGTGGCGTCTACAGAAACTTCCGCTCTTTAAGTTGGTATCAGATGCTGGGTCCTGAAAAAGATTTCGGAAAAGAATACTCACGTATTCTGAACAATAAAAGTTGTGTCTTTTGACTGAAACATCCCTCCTGTTCCCCTACCTTGTTGGAAGCGTGCCTTTACATCCTCATAACGAACCACTGATTGAGAGATAGCTTTCAGACCTTCAATACCAAATTCGTCATAGATTCGACGTTTTTCAGTATCTGACAAAATTTCGAAAGCTTCATTCAACAGTGTAAAACGCTCAGTAGCCTCAACCTCAAGATAAGAAAAAAGAAGACCATAAAGCTAAAGGTTGCACATTTACCTTTTTTTTCAATTCAGGAGAAAGGTGTTTATCTGGGTGATAAGTCTGGCATAGCTTTCGGTATGCCCTTTTAATCTCTTCTTCTCCAGCGTTTCTTGATATGTTTAAAATAACATAAGGATCAAAGTTTCCTTCAGTGATAGAAGGAGCGGACTGGGCCATGTTTACCCCCAAAAACTCTGACAACTTTAATTTCTTTGCAAAACTCGTGAGCATTTTGAATCACATTTGCAAAATTTTCTACCTTGACGAAACAGCTTCTTGTTATTCATCCTTCAAATTATTATACTTTGAATTTGACCTGAAAAACTATCTTTATTATCCAGATAAAAGCACTGTTAGCATATTGTATGTTCATATTATTTTCAAGATTGCTCCTAATAAACTTTCTTCTAAGCTATTGCTGTCTCCATTTGAACTTATTTCCATCCATTTGTGACACTTACCTTGTGCCATATTAATTCATATTTCAGCAGGTATTGCATTCATCAGCTATCGAAACTTTTATTTCACAAATGAACAGAATCTGAGGGTCCCAACTATAAATTTTCCATGTCGAATGATTCGTACAAATTCTCTCGACAACCAACTTTAGATGGACCTAACTTGGAAACTGTTTTATGTAAAATTATTTTTTTATAACATACACAAGAATATTTCATTTCTCAGGTACACTAGGGAAACGTAGATACAGTTATGTTTCTTGACAGAATGTCGCATTAATATATCACAAGTCACAGCGTATAGAGTTTCAAGAACTCTTGATTGAAAAGTATCCAAGGAAAGGAAATTATTAGAAAAGCACATAATCCAGAAGACATCGTAAAGGGATTTAGAAAACTCTATTGGTCATTTGAGAGCAATATTCTGCAAAGATTGTGCAGTTTCTGCTAGATTGAATTTACAAAGAAACGTCTAGGAATTGATGTTCGTCGATAGAGATAAATTTACAAAATTTGAATTGGAGAACTATTCAAGCACCTCAGTACAATAATCATCGTGGCAGACACAGAAAGAAAAGCCATTGGAATCTATTTCAGAAGGAGAATTGTTGGAAACTCACTCTTAACTGTCAACGTACTTTGCTTCAGGACAAATGAAGAAAAAGAAGGAAGAAGTAACAGTAATCTACAAGCAAATAATATTTTTAAATGAAAACAGAAACCAAGGTCTGGGTACAGATTGTATGAGCAACAATTACTGTTTCTCTTTGAGAGGCATTTAAGAGCCACTCTACGATGGCTACTAGTAAGGAGAGACGCTAAGGCTGCAAAAGATACGGATTGTTTACTTACAGATATTTCTTTAGAAGTTGCAGATTGTATAGCGAATGCATTTCTCTTAAACAAAAGCTGCACAAATGAAAAAAAGGGAATAATCAATGCAGAAATTTTATTATGAAATCTTCCCAAATAACTCCGATGCCCGGAAATGTCTTATCAACTGTTCATAGCAAAGGAAGGGATGATTTGGGAACTGTGAAATATGTTTGTTTTACGAAAAACAAAGGAAAATGTCACCTGCTGATATCGCACAACTCACTTCTTCGCCGCAATTTACAAACGATACGTTAACCTTGGAAACTTGTCGCTTCTATACATCCTGGAATGAAGTCATTCTTTTAACTTTGTATTGATGGTGGATAAAATATTCTGAATTAAATGAATATAGAGACATTTATATTTACCAAATAATTTGATGAAGCATATCGATGAAGTAAGTTATCGTAGAAAGTTCTCTTAGTACAGCTGAAAAGCCTAATCAGAATCCTATGGGAGTCGTATGCTACCAAGTAATGAAGTGGAAGATATCTTTAATTAGTCTTTCTACCAGATACTCTACAAGTGAGATGACTACAAAAGATAGGCTTAAAAATAAAACAGTAGGAGTTTGCCTAGCTTTCAGTTCAGTCAAATTTTATATTTTATACGTTGCACACCATAATTGAAATTGAATGAAAGCTATGTCAGAAAGACTACGGTTTGCGTGCAGACCTTCACACCTGAGGAGAGAGCGATTTTCGACAAGCTGCAAAACAAAACAACTCACATATGCAGTTAGAGACATCTTTAAAGCGGCTTTACGATTGCTGTCTAGCATATGTCTCTTATTAAGAAGAAGCTTTGCTCGATATTTTCTTGAAATAGAATGAAACTGCGCTTGAAACAACAAGAAAATTGTCAAGAAACGAGAGTCTTGTTTAAATTGAACAAAATAGGTCACGGGAGGCCACAACTTTCATGGTGTCTTTTATAGTGTTTATAGTGGTGCCTCAACATAAATTCAGTTCCTATAAGCTTAAACTCGCTGGATACTTTCTATGAATACATATTAACAGTGCAGCCCAGGATATTTGCCACATTTCAACCAATAAGAGTTACTGAACGTAAATATTAATATGCTATTAATATACTCCGAGAAGGAGACCGATATAACATGGGTTGTCTTTGTTAAGTTTTCAACTAAATTCGCGCGCTGAATAAAGCGAGGAAGCTATTACAACAGGAATCCTTTGGGGAGTTGGCTCTTGTAGGCTCAAAAGTAAACTTTCTGAAAGGCAAAGCCCGCCCTACAAATTTTAGCGCGCCAATTTCAAGTTTGGCATTTTACAGTTTTTCACCAGCAATGGTAGTTTTAAGAACCAGAAAAGTATACTCAAAGACCGATGAAGATAACGAGCCTGTGAATAAGGAAGAAAGACACACTGATAACGAAACAGATGTAATTGAAGAAAATGGAGTTGAATCTTCTCTTGAAGAAAGTTGTGAAGAAAGAGATATTGAGTTGGAAGAAGGATTGGAAAACAGCGAAGCAGAACAAGAGCTGCAGTCAGATACTGTAGTTGCAACAAAGAAAAGACGAGTTTCTTCGTCCACTTATACTGTTGGAAATAGTTGCATTACTTCAGCAGACGAAATCGATGGCAGTGGTAGTTTCTTGTTCTTCAAGCTGCATCGAGGGCTTGATAGCGTGAATGTTATGTTACGAAATATTATTGGCAAAATATCGAATGGTCAAAAGGACATTATCTTTAGAGAATTAGAATGCGTTATTTTAAGAACTGCTTTCTTTCCAAACTTCCACAACTGGGCAGAGGAATCTCAAAATGAACTTACAAATAGTTTGCTACAGTGGGATTCCAGCGAAGCCAGCCTAGACGACATTCTAAGAGAATTTAGTCAAAATATTCTCAGTACAAGGCTCGTCCTAACTCTGAAAGACAAATTATCCAAAAGATTTCGCACAAGATTTGAAAACTTCTGGAAGCACTTAGCAAAGATAGCTCCACCAGAACTGATTCAAGGCAACAGTAAGTAATCTTCAAGTCTTTTCGGATGTTCGTCTAATACTTCTTAGGTTTCTTTCCTTTCTTGATTGAGCGACTTGAACAGTTCACCTTTTCCAGCTATAGAAATATCCGTTACGTTGCGACATTGATTTGCTTTTCTCTAGTCAACGGTTTTATCAGTTCAGAAGAATCGGCAAGAAGCCAACATTCATTATTCGAATTACATGCTACTCACTCCAAATCACAACAAAAGCATCAAAGGAATTCGACAAATTTAACCGGAATCGCAGGACATATGGACAAAATATTCAACAAAGTATTTGTTCTGCGTTATCGAGACATATGCCCTGAAATACGCGCTCTTGCAATTAGCAATTTGCAAGAATGGATTCTCAATCTTCCAAGAAGCTTTCTGGACGACCGTTTTCTGAAGTACATTGGTTGGATGTTGAATGACAAGGCAAGTGAAGTGCGCGCATCGTCTTTAGAAGCAGTCGAAAACCTGTTGAAAATTCAAGAACACTGGCAAAGGATGCAATTATTCTTGCGTCGTTTTCGGAAACGTATTGCCGAGATGGTTCAAGACAAAGATGTTCAGGTTGCAAAAAAAGCAATACATGTTCTTGAGCTCATTATGCAAATCAGTGGTTTGACAGCAGAAGAAAAAAACATTTTGTTTCAACTTTTCACCAGTGACAACAGAAAACCTGTAAGAGAGGTTGCCACAACATGTATTGGACAGATTGTTGAACAAATTGCGTACAATACATTGCCGGATAACCCAGTGTCGCGAAATTCATCAGCTGCTGCGGAACCAGTTCCTGTCTTGATTCGTATTGCTCGATTCATTTTAGATGAGAGATTAAATGAGGATTTCTTCTCGAACTGTCTTGATATCCTCTTAAAGGAGATACCTGTTCTCAAGAATTGGGATGCATATTTTTCTGTTTTACTGTGTCGTGTTAATGCTTCTTCGGGAGACAACTATTCAGATAATGAAAGGCTGATTATTGCAAAGATGTTATTGAAGTTGACACAACATCTGTCAAAATCGAGTTCTCCAGAATCCTCATCTAAGCTAAGGACGAAGCGCATCAATCAACAAATTTCTGGACAAGGTTCGCAGTTTCAGGAACTATGTCGTTCTGTCTTGAGCAACATGCAAACTTGCTTAATACATTATCAAGCAGACGCTCGAATGTTATTGTCACTAGTTCCATTAATTCGCTGTATCGATTTTGAGAGTGTTCGTATATACTGTATCCCAGAAACCTTTCGTGAAATAGCAAACGAACTCAAAGAGATGGTTCACAAACACACTCCTAATTTCCCACTTCTAGCTCAATGCTTTCTTGCATTGAGAGAAATGTCTCAGATGCAAGACATCTCGTTCCAAAATGAGTCTACAGCAGTCTTGAGTCAGTTAAGAAATGATATTAGCGATTCTCTTCGAAGTCACTTGCAGCATGAAGCAATGAACTCGAAACGGCTTACCGAAGAAAATCCTCCATCTTCATCTAATTCTACAATCTTTGTTAAAGCACTAGCGCTTACTACATATGGCTGGGAACTCCCGACAGACTGCGTAGATCTTCTTGTCGACTTCGCCAAAACTGTTAATGTCTGTGTTTCATCTCTTCGTTCGGAAGACAATATCGTTTCATTTTCGAGGTTAATGCTAGTTTGTTTAATTCAAAAGTGGCAGAAATTTGCTGAACAGGAGAAGACGTTTGACTGCGAAGAGTTACTCCAACAAGTATCAGTGTTGGTGAGCTTCGAGGAGCATGCCTTTCGTCTGATGTACTTCATTGATCAACCAGAGAAAAAACTCGTATTTTATACCATAACTATCAATTCTATACAGCTGCTCTGTTTCACAAGGTATCGGAGTTCCAAGTTTGAAAACAGTCAGTCTGCAGAACCAGAATTTTACAATCAAACTTTGAAAACTTTAGGCGAACAACTATGCATCTACTTCAAAGATAGCTTCAAAGAACTTTGGAGGCAAGAAACCGTCAAAGACAATGCTAATGACTCTTTGTTACAGAAAGAAGAATACGCCAGTTTGTTTCATTTTTTCCGTTGTTATACGCAGGTTTGTGAATACGAAGATTTTCCTCCGCCATACCGGCATCTTCCTTTATCCTTGCTTGTTCTGTCAGACTGGAATTTTCGGAGCCTTGGTAGACAGTGGTTGAAAAAGGCAAATGTGGAAGATATTGCTGGTGGTTTGTTTCAGTACCTAAAGCACTTCTACGAAGAACATAAGCAGCTGAGAATGTTCAGCAATGAACTTTGTAACATTCTATTACGCGGGAAGCAGGGAAACACCGTAACAGCCTTTGTTCTGCACTTTCTCGCTCTATCGCTATCCCCTGAAGACAGTTATAGACTTCCTGCAGAAGCTATAAAAGAAATATCAGAACAGATACTAAGTCCACTTATTCGGAACATGACTCCTAAGGAAGCAAAACATTGCTATCGGGAAATGCTTCGAAGGATTCCTCAAATTCAGACAAGTGAACTTGGTCAGATGCCGTTTGAAGACATTGTGAATACAATCAAAACTATTTCTGAGAGCGAGCTACACAAAGACGATCTTCATTCAAGTCTTAACAGTGGGAACGACCTGGGAACGGATGCCATCACTTCAAATGTGTAAAGCTCACAGAAACTTCATCGAATACGAAAAATTATCCAAACCCTGACTTTATATGAATAAACTGCTAGCATTTGAGAGCCAGTGTTTTTTGTTTCTTATATTATGTTGATATTAGTGGACAGTAAACTTTTTTCTTACTGTGAATAAAGATGCGTCTGCCTGAAAAACGTAGAATATAGACTCCGTTCGTCTAAGATATTTTGTCAATAGTATGAATTTTTCAATGAGACGAAATATTTCGGTTGCTTTATGAAGACCAAATGTGATCGAGCACGCTGAGATTTTATGTTTCCTTTTTGATGAAATTCCATTTAAATTTTGAGCCTTAGATTGGTTCCAAGTCCTCAAAAGAGGAATACTTTACTTAGCTTTTAGATAATTCAGTGACTCAAGTAGTTTGAACAAGTGACATTCAGAGCCAATATCTAGTTTTGGTAAGCTCATTATATGACATTCACGATACTCCTTTTCCTAAACAAACTACAAATACAAACTTACTCTGTGGGTCGGAAAGGAAATTGGCACTTTTGATGAATGCATTCTTACCCTACAAAAGAAGTCAACACGCTATCCTAAGTTTGCGTATTATCACTACATTGGCTGATAAAATATGTGTATCTTCCAAAATGAACAACGTACCATTAAATTTCAATCGTCTTCAAAAAGGACATAGGATACGGAGAACGAAGGCAAAGAAGAACGTTGCTTCCAAAAATGAAAAACCAAATTGTATTACATTGTAACTAACTTTTGTCTCAAAAGGAAACATATTCTTAACTAGAGGCTACATCATTCTCCGGAAGGGCATTTCAGTGCATACAATAAGTTGTAGAGGCCATGAGGAAATGAGCTAGCATCAACTGCCATATGACACAGTACAATACTTGATAGAATACGCTGTAGTCATACATAGAAATTCCACTCTAACAATGGCATCATTCAATCACAACAGCACTTAAGGTGCATCTGAACCACAGGAATCCATGGCTCAAGTCCATTTTGTCAAATAATGTAATGTTTGTTCGCCTCAATTGGAGTTGTTTCAGAATGGTCAGGTGATTTTTGTTTGTCAAAATACTTGTGGAAGACGCACTACTCGAAAAGTATGATGTTTGATTGTGTTTGGAATGTTTCATTTCATTGATTTGTTAATACATTTGATTTCTCGGAGGAAAAATAAACGATGGTATTTCAGACGGTTTATGTCCACATAAAAGAACAATTTTAAATGTGTGAAAATCACAAGAGTCTACAGCTCATCATGTCTGTTAGGAAAAGGAGAGAAAGCAAGCCCAGAAGTGGCATTGTTCACCTTAATTCGAGACAAGATTGTTTGTGCTTCATTATAATAACTGAATAATTCTTCCTTCGTGCACGCAGCACAAGTTGAATAGACAAAGTGATACTCACACTTTGTAGGCTCAGAAACAGATACAATAGTTTCATTGGAACCACATATCAACTTTACAACTGTCGAGCGTTGAGGGCCATTCCAACAAGGAGTTCCATCAGTATAAAACATTGTGGTATAGTTGGAATTCCAACCTGAAAATTTTCCCAAGTTGATGTTGTCTTGTAAAACATGAGATAGTAGACAGAGTTTATAATGATAGCCTTGGCTATGGAATTCAGCACATTCATCTTTCAAAGCCAAAAAAATTGAATCTTTTCCATAATTAGTGGCAGCAACTTTCTCAAGTCGGTCCAACTCCGCACGGTCGCTTTCAAGTTGCGAATTTTGTTTTTCTAAATCTGATCTTATCTTATTGATACAACGTCTTAACAACTCAGAGTCTGCTTTAAACTTCAAAATTTCTACAAGACTATTGGATAACGGCATATAGCGAAGTACACGTATCAAAACTTTTCTTATGGCAATATTTAGAACATTGAAGGAGAAAGAATAGGAAATATTGTGGCAGGCTGAGAGCAAATGTTCTTCACTTTCCTTACAACTTGAATTCGGTTCATGGACGCTGTTTGAAAAACTCCCATTTTCCTCTTCATTAAAGCCTTCCACCGTTCTAGTTTCCTCAGAATGGTCATCTTCGTTAGGTGTTTCAGAAGTATTCTCAAGTAAGTCGGTTACAACTGCAGGTTTATACGAAGTGACTGATTCTGACAACTTGAAAACTTCTTCAAGAGTCTTTAGTTGTTCGGAAATGGTCTTTTGACTTTGCATCCTAGCTTCGACTGTAGCTCGTAATTCGCTTCTTTTGTTTGTAAGATCATTAGACTTTGCTGCAGCTACATGCTTTAGTTTCTCCTTAGAATCTAATCCAGCCTTCACTACTTTTACCCGAGCCAATAAAGTATTCACTCTGTTCAGCCCCATCTCCTTACAACGGTTCGGACAGCTTACATACTCCAACCATTCGTCCGATCCGTCACAGCAATCACAAAGTCCATCGTTCACTTGCGAAGATGGAATCGTTTTTGGAAGATATCCAATGTTCTCACAGTAGAACGACGATCCGTCACAGGCAGAGGTCCCTGGTTCGTCTGTGCCGTCCGGACAGTCACAGAAATCGTCGTTTACATTACTGAAAGGAATAGTATGCGAACTATTTATACATTTGAAAAAACCATTTCTGTTCACATACAGATGTGCCAGTCTTGGATGAACACCTCTAATAACAGAACAATGTACGAAATGTAAGAAAATGAAAAATATAAACAGGTAGGAAATTAACCGCACAAGGACTCCCATGGCGTCGAACAATTCCAAGTTGAATGTGCCAAATTTGTCTCATGCGAAGACACATAAGCAAAGTATTTGAAAAGATAAACTATCTTTCAAGATATCTCTTCTCCATAACCAGTGTTCTGCACTGTAGAAAAAGACGGTGTGTATTATAGTACCGGATGTGTGACTATGTGACAGTTCCAATCGTATTCCATTTGCTTAACAAACTAAAACTTCGAATTCTTCATAAGGAGTAAAGGCATCAAGCACAAGTTCGTAATATTTGCGAAATATCTTTATTCCAACGAGTTTTAATAAACTCAAAATATCAATATGTTGTACAATCAATACTCAAACGATAAGCATTGGTAAAATCAGGTGCTATTTATGATTTCCTTTCTAAGCGTTTCCTTCAAATATTGGCCAAGAGGAGTCTTCTTCCTTTTGGTGCGATTTTTCTTGTAGGCCTCAACCAGCTGTGGCATTTTCTTCATATTCTCTTCGATTTCAGCCTTCTTTTCTTGTGCTTGTCGTTCTCTCAGTCTTCCCTTAAAAGGAACATTAACAACGACTTCCTTCTTTGGGACTTCAAAAGGCCATTCTAATCCTGCCTGCAGGGTTGCCTCCTTCATTTTGCTTACCTCCTTCTTCGAAAAGAGAGGACGCAAAATCTTTCCATCTTTTTCACGAGGTCGGAATTCCCAAGGCAATCTTTCTTTTGCTGCTTCTATCTCATTCCAATTTAGAACAGATACTCTAGGTATCTTTAACGACTTGACAGCGTCCATCCAAAATCAACGAACCCAAAACCGCAACTCGTACACTACCGAAGCCAATTGGATTCGTTTGGTTCTTGCGTTCTCTGTTTCTACAATGAACCAAACTAGCATACAACCGTTTGAAAAAGCAGAAAGTACACAACTTATGGGGCATACAAGGAAGGTAAAGTTTAATACAAGATTTATCCAACGGTTGTTGACTTATTAAAGGTCCATTGCCTGTCATGGAACTTTGACGGTAGTATGTTGGGCTCAGGGGGTGTCGATTGTGTCGCGAGAGTCTGGGATATGGAGAAACTGCAGCGAAAATCTGATTTGAAGGAACATACGAACTCGATTGAGCAGTTGAAGTGGGATCCTGTCAATAGTAATCGGCTCATAACAGCTTCTTTAGATCGTAAAGTTCTATTATGGGATTTGCGGGATTCAAGTAGTGGTCCAGTCTCGACCTTAGAGACAGAAGGTGAAAATATCAATCTTGCTTGGTCTCCAGATTCGACGTACTGTGCAGTTGGAGATAAAGATGATGTCTTGAACTTTATTGATATTCGAAAGTTCTCTGTGTTTCACACTATTCAGTTCTCGGAGGAAGTCAACGAGTTTAAGTGGAATCCTGCAGGACCCTTTTTCTTCCTAACATTAGGAAAGGAGATAGTCATCATGGAATGGCCTTCTATGAAATATCTTGAACGTTTTCAAGTGCATACCGATCGTTGTTATTGTCTTGAGTTTGACCCAAGTGGATTTTCTTTTGCTTTGGGAGGAGCGGATGCTGTCATAACTATATGGGACACTGAATATTTATGTTGCAAATGTTCAGTTGATCGTCTTGAATATCCCATCAGAACACTTAGTTTTTCTTATGACAGTCAGTATATCGCCGCAGGATCAGAAGATAATTTTATAGACATTGGGTACACAACAAGTAGCAAACAAATGCATGCCTTGGCTGTAAATGGTGCAACCAACGTGGTGTGTTGGCACCCTTATAGACACCTCTTGGCTTATGCCACTGAAGAAAACCACTCAAGAGACTCGTTCCCTATTCATCTTTATGGCAGCATCTCAAAGAACGGTATCTAGGGCATTTTTTTATGAAATTTTGTTAAAAGATGTTTGAAAGATATGTAACTTTACAAACAATTTTTACTATTTATTAGGATTTACGAGCTCCATTGGTGGACTTTTGATAGTCTTAATGTTTTTGTAGAACATGTTTTATGTATAGTAATAAAATTCATTATATTGTCGTACAATGGAAAGAAGGGTAATTAAAGAAAATGTCCTTTGTGTTGTGTGGATCGAATAAACGGAGCAAAAGAAATGACGAGAAAAAATGCTTTGTGGATTAGGCGCGTATAAAAGTTTGGAGTGTGTCGACTGTTTGATCTTTGCCTCCTCTCTATGCAGAAACAAGCAGTTTCAGCTTCCGATGTGGCGGAAGATACACTTCATTTCTTTTGGACGAGTTTGGTAGATTACATATTACATACAGAAGTAAGAAGAAACCCTTCAGTAAATTCTATCGGTCACGGTGCAGATTCACAAGGAAAGATGGAAAGATTAGATACCCTAGGGCGAGATATTGGTAGAAGATGGATCGAAAAATTGGCTGAAGGAACACCCATCTTTTCGTCGGAACTGGATAAGGTTAAGTTTATTTGTAAGGAGTTTTGGGTCTCGGTTTTCAACAAACAAATTGACAATCTTAAAACGAATAACAAAGTAAGAGCTTCTACAGTTTCTTTAAGACTTGTCTGATTTTGTAGGGAACATATGTTTTGAGTGATAAAATCTTCAAGAACCTACTTCATGTTTCAGAAACTCCTGATTCTTATGGGCAAGTTGAAGATTATGTTATTTTTCCCGCTGGGCTTGTAAGAGGAGCTTTTGAAGGTCTGGGTTTGAACTGTGAAGTGAATAGTGACTGTTCAAGCCCACCACAATGTATTTTTACAATAACACTGATGATGAACCAAAACGTGGAATAATACATTTCCGTTCGGAGTCTTCTAATATCCGATTTGAAAAGCTTATTTGGCCATCAAGAGATCAAAGTTTTCAAAGTGGTCTTTACAGAATGACATCATTTTTAGAGAAAACTAGTCGTCTTCATTAACAAACACTACCTGGTCTAATAAAATTGGGCATAGTCCGTTTTCATGGAAGATGAACCCACACAAGAGTTGAGTCAGCTTTTTTCCGAGTATATAAGCACTTATAAAGAAGCTGGTTGGTGCATAGATGAAAAAGATTTAGAAATAGTTAAAATCTTAGGCCACGGTGCCAGTGGAACAACCTATGAAGGGATATACAAAGGTTCGAAGGTCGCAGTAAAAGCCTACTCGGCGAAGATCTTGAAGGAAGATTTTGTTAGCGTTCGAAACGAAATGGAACTTCTGGCTCGATTGTCGCATCCGAATATAATCAAATTCCATGGTCTGTGCTTCATGACCAAACCTTTTGCTGCTTGTCTGGTTACCGAACTTGCAGCCAACGGGGAGCTTGGCAAGGCTTTGTATCCGAAAGGTGGTGTGAGTATATTTTCGAAAATTGGTCAAGACGTAAAGTTTCGAATAGCCATTGGTATTGCTTTGGGCCTTCAATATCTACATGCAAACAAGATAGTACACCGAGATGTAAAACCTGCTAACGTGTTGTTGGGCCAGGATAACCAACCGAAGCTAACAGATTTTGGATTTTCAAGACTAGTTGACACTAGTGGAAGAATGACTGGTGAAACAGGTAGAGTCTTGTGATATTTGATAACCTACTTGGTTGAGTTAAGAGCGTAGGTTCGTATAAGTATATGGCGCCTGAAGTGATGAGACACCAGAATTACTCGGAAAGTGCAGATATTTATAGCTTTGCTGTTGTCATCAACGAACTATTTTGTGAAGAACCACCTTATAGGTGAGTATCTCCTGATGTAACCTGTTCGAATTTTTCCATAATTTTTTAAATGTTTATTTAACAGATATCTTTTGCCAGTACAAGCTGCAATAGCTGTTGCCAAAAAGAACTGTAGGCCGAGTACCAAAAAGATAAAAAATGAGGTATTGAAAGACATTATTGAGCGCTGCTGGTCTGAAAATCCACAAGAGCGACCTGATTGGGAAACAATTATTAACAGTCTTCGAGAAGCGGAATCACAACAGAAGAAGCCATCCTCCGTGTTTGAAATGTTTAAACGAAAGTAGTTGCTTCATGAACATTTGTGAAACAATAACGAAACCAGTAAAATGAATCTACGATAACAACATTTTTCGGTGCTATGTCGGCATCTAAGCTATATCATCTGAAATGACGTTTTATATTTGAATTAGTTACCAAATCCCAAGTTATTTAGCCACTTATAGGAATTTGTTCCCAATGTCAATCATACAAACCACAATATTCCTTCTTTTCTGTCCCAAATATGGAAAGCGTTTATTGAACGTTTATCGTATCAACAAGTCTAACTTAGCATCAAGACTCAAATCTTTTGCTATTCTTCAACAACTCAAAGAGGGAATCTTTGGAAAAAACCGCAACATTTCCCTTTAGTTTCTTCCATTGTTTTGAGGACATAGGCTTGTCTAGTGAGAATTCTACAGGAGAACGAACAATGGCAGACTTCTTTCTACTAGTTCCCTTCGACGTCTTGTGACGCATAGCCTTAAAATCGCTTGACGTCGAAGAAAGATGACGAATTCGGCATCTCTGAGAGGCTGAATGGGGATCAAGATCAAAAGTCAAATAGTCTTGCGCCAAATAAACAGGGCCTAAAGAATATGCATTTCTTGCCTCGTCTGCTAAAAGCTACCCGTGCATACAAAGAGATAATGTAAGAACTAAACCTACTCTCATTTTCCCAATAAAAACTTACCATAACCGATCTCGTATCGTCATCGTCATTATTATCGTTCAATGGTACATCCTGATTTCTAGTGTCTTCATTTAGGGCATTCCCGTCAGACTTATAAAAGTACATTTCATATCGGCTACTAAAATGCGTCAGAATTAGAGCTCTAGCGGATAATAAAGTCGCAAATTGTCCTATAAAACATCAAAAACAAATTGAAGCTTCCACAAAGCAAATATAAGTACCTGCCATCCTTGAAGTAGAATGAAAAGACTTTACTGCTTTGTCTTCTAAACCTTCCGAGAAGGTAGCCTCATGAATGACTGCATCACAATGTCTCGCAACTTCGAGGAAACTTGTGGAATCGACCGTGTCCCCTAAAATCAAAATACTCCTTGGATCGCGTTCAGGTTCTAAAGGCACAATATCTTTCTTCCGAAAAACTGGGAATTCACCAAATACTGCCTTCTTTTCCAGTGCTCTGATACTTCCGTCAACTTGCTTTGGTTCAATAGGCATCTTCCTGGTCTTTAATTGCACAGGTTTACCTTGTCTCAGAAGTTGAAACTGACGACCTCGTACACCAAGAGAATACGCAAATTTTTTATCAATAACATCAGTGTCTTCTGACACATTCCATGAATCCGCGGGGAAAGAGACAACAAAAAGATGCTTCTTCTCTTCGAACTGCTTCACTTTTGTCAATTCCTTAAAATAATAACCCCAACAAGGAACTCGATGTCTCAGTGGACAAGCAGACACTTCAATCTCAAATAACTCATCAATACACAAGTTCCAACGTTTCTCTTCTTTATTCATTTGCACATCCTCCCCAATGACTTCTTCGGAGTGCTTCCCGGGAATCCGATCGAGAAGCGGAAGATATGTTGCTGGTGTTTGGTCATCATCTAACAGACATTCTGGAACACACCACGGTTCAACATGATCGAACTCATCGCTGTGTGGAATCAACTCGTGAACACAATAATTGAAACCAAGAAAGGTATTGCAAAGGGCAGTTCGAAGAAACAATCGAAGGCCTTGAGGACCAAAAATATGCAAAATCGGCATTTTCTTCACTCTTTTCATATATCTCTGCTGGTGTTGAGTATAGAAACCAATCCTTTCCATCAACACTGGCAAACCCCAGACATGATCACCATGTAAATGAGTTATGAAAATCGCTCGTAAGAATCTGAAACCAAAAATGGAATGCCACTTTGCTTCTACCAACCTCCTGAATGTCATTTCTCCACAGTCTACCAGAAACATAGCTTCAGGTACCAGTGAGCTATATTCCCGAGTGGACTTGAAAGCATCTTCTTTCCCAACAAACCAACGAGACCTTACTCGTAAAGCCAGCGAAGAAACATTTCGACGTAAAGTTGGAAGCGCCGAGGATGTTCCAAGAAAACTCAGTCTCCACCTACCGGGAGAGAAAGGCACCGTCTCACATCTCGTGTTAAGGTCGACAAACTTTCGAAGGATTTCCAACTTCTGTTCAATTTCATCATTTGGAGTTTCATGCGATAGCTGTCGTTCCAGGTATTTAATCTTCCCACGTAACATGCTAAGATACTCTTCAAAACTAGGAGGCTCCTCATAGCATAGTTTATTACTGGGTTTCCAGCAACAGCGAAGCCAGTCAAAGACTGCTGTTGCGTCACTTTGTTGTGGGCTTTGATGCATCCAATCTAGAGATATGGGTTCTGGCTTCTCATTGTCGTCACTGTCATGTAGCAACCCTCGAAAATCTAATTGTTCGTGTCGAAACTCCTTCCAAAAGGCCTCCACTTCTTCATCATATTCCCAAGACTGTAACCTTTCAAAAGGCGGAAATTCTCTGTCCACAAACTTTGAAGGAGGCTTCTTAAAAGGGGAATCTTCTCTAATTACGTATTCCTCTTCCTCTGAAGAGGCAACTAATCTGCAGCTATTCCAAGTTGCAAACTCACAGGACCTCTTCATTACTTTCTTTCCGTCAAAAAGTGGTAAGAATAACTGAGTATTATAAACCAGACGTTTCCTTCGACAAAGTTTGCATTGTTCTATACTGGAGCGATAGGAAACTGGACGACACAAAGAAACATACAATAAACCCTGACTGGGTTGCCTTTCTAAAAAGAATATCATTTCATTTTTCCAATTTCGACCAGAGACAATGGCGTGTCTTCCTTAAGTGGATGTCTCAGTACGAGTTGAGAGATAGCCAAGAGTATTTAGCTCCAGACGAACTGTATAGCAATAAGAAAGTAGAATGCTTGAAAAGTTCAACTGTTGAAGGAAACTCCTCGAGTGCGTTTTCAACATGCCCGGGGAAAACACCAAAGTTATCTGTGGCGCATTTTGATTTTGCCGAGTCACTCTCTGAAGACGAAGAAGACCAAAAGAACAAGTTTGAACATTTATTCCTCACCCCGACTTACACAACCTTGAGAAAAAGGCCTTCATCGTTCACACAGTCGGACTCCACTGATGCACGCAGCAAAAGCGGTAGCCTTTCTCGACTGTCTCAGCCACGAAGTTTTTCTTCGGAATCTGTCGTACCAGCCAAAAGTGGTAGTTGCAACATTTTTTTTGAAAAATTTCGGTTTTGGCTGAAGGGTAACTTGCTTTCGCTCTCTATTTCGAAAAGATTTCGTGTTTCTTTGCGAGGAATCCTTGGCTATTTTTTACTATCCATTTTCGTGTTTGTGCCTTGCTTGTATAATGACATCTTTGGTCCTCTGGCAATAGAAATGTTTCTTCTTACAGTCACTTTTGGTTATGAAGAACTTGCCTTCGGTTTCGTTTCTTTAGGAGCTTTACAGTCAACTGCAGCACTAATATTTGCTGCATCTTTTGGAGCTCTTGGAGCATATGCAAGTAATGAAAGTTATATAATAACCTTTTTCATAGCAGCCTTGGGTAGTCTTCTATTTACTTTGCTACATTCTGACAGCAGAATGTCTTTGATTTCCAGCATGGGAGAGCTGTATTTTGTTTTCAATTTATTGGACAGCCATAGTAGAAACGATGAAAGGATTGTTATTTATTTCTTTGATACGTTGATTGGAGCAGGGTTAACCCACGTTGTATCCTTGTTAGTCGCGGGATTGTTGTTTCCTTCTTCTGCCACTCAGGAAATGAAGGAGTGTATAGGCAGCTCCTTGATAGGAGCTGGAGCATCTCTAAGCAAATGCGCTTCATTGTTACTAACGCCGAAAATTGAAGATAGGCTAGATCCTTTTGATGGAAAATGTCTGTTGAATCCCAGTTATAGTCCGGCATTTATCAAGCATATTTTATGTGACGACCTCTCTCTTGGCTCACGAATCATGTTGCACCGAGCCAGCAAATTGAAACAGTACATAATATTTGAGCCTAATATTGTTCGTCCTTTGCACCAAGAACCTGTTAGACAATGGGAAGTTGTGATTGAGTCGGTGGAAGGGTTTCTTAAGACAATTCAAAGTCTACAGTCAGCATTGGATGGGGAAAGAAGACATTTCAAAGGTGACTTGTTAACCTCAGGGAACGACCTAAAGGAAGTTTTGGTAGAACACTTTTCATTTATCGCAGCATATTGTAAAATTTTTGGTGAGTACATAAAAGACATGGGGAAAGTGTCCGTAAAAAAGTCTAGAGATGATTTTATTGCTATGATTGTTGAGTTTTCTGAATGGGAGACCTATGAGGGTCAACTTCGAGAGCGTTTGAGGTTTGCATATGAGAAACTGTGGTTATCTTCAGATTTTCCAGAAGCCAGAAAAACTGCAGTTGAGTTAGGACCTATCATGTCAATCGTTATCTTTGCAAAGTCACTATTGGATGGCGTTTTAGATATTCAAGAATCAATGATTCAATTAGAACTAGCAAAAGAACAAAAGTCACTCTTGAGAATGATGAAAAATTTATTTAGTTGGCTTCAAGTACTGCTGTGGCCTCTTCAACATTGGTTTTTGATAGTAAGAAACATACCTCGTTCTAAACAAGAACTTTTAAGTACTTGTACCTCTAATGAGTTTCAATTTTGTTGTAAAAAGTGGACTGGTGCCTTGGTACTTCTTGTGGTATTGTTACTTACCCCTGCAAGGCAGTTTGCTTTAAAATATGATGGAACTTGGTTGTGGATGGCGTATGTTTTGTACATTCAACCTTCTGTTGAAGGAACGTTGTTGGGAGGTGTTATGTGTCTGACAGGTGTCAGTGTAGGTTGTACAATTGGATTACTTCTCATGAACTGGCCAACAACAGCTATGAATCCATATTTGTTAAATATATATTTGGGTTTGGTTACGGGAGTATCTGTATACTTTGCGAATAGTTCCCTTTCTATTACATTCATAACCTTTGCTTTTACTGAATATGTAATCATTTTTTATCAGTATAGTCCGTTTGAGTATGCCGCCCATTGGTACTATGCTGTGGTTCGTTTCATTTTAATCTTCATTGGTATATCTGTTGCAGTTATTCTGAATGAGTTTGTATTGCCACATTCTGCTTTAACTGATGTCAGAGAGTCTTTAGCAGCTTCCTTAAGGAAACTAAGTGCAGGACAATCTTGGATGCTTCAGAAGTTTTACAGCTCGAGAATGTCAGATATTTCGAATGTGAGTTCGTTTTCACTGGAAGGTCGTATTTCTGTGAATTCTGTACACCATCGTTCGGCTCACAGAAAACAAGAGGTTTTCCATAGAGAATCATCAGAAGCATCCACTCAAAGCGAAAGTTCAGACGAATCAGACTGTAGCAGTGAAGTTCCTCAAAAGCAACATTGTCGCAAGTCGAAGGCATCGAATTTCTATACGATTGAGCAGTCATTGCTGGATATTCGTTCATTGTTACAGTCTTTAGAAAATGGCATTGGTGCCCGTCTTCATACAGTCCCGAAGGTTCTTTGTACTGCGTTGGAACAAGAACAAAAACTTCTGAATCGTCTTACTGCCTTTGAGATAGTCATGAAATATGATCCTTTCATTACTGGGTCATTCCAGTATATTTTGCACAAACAGTTTGTTGAGCCTTTGGAACAAGCCACCAAAAACTTGGTTAGGAGTAAGAAAGCACTAATAGATGTGGCAGTTTCTTGTATTTTGGATGGTAAAGTATTCAAATCTCTGCAATTTCTAAGAGAGTTTGGCTTTTCATCTGCAAGACGCACAGCACGTGTTGCCTGGTATTCAGCAGATGTTACGAAGAGAACGTTGAAAAAAGCCGTGCATTCTTTTCGAGACAGAAGCGACAAGAAAAGACGTCCTAGAAAGAAGCAGAATACTTTTAAGGAAGCAACGCAAACACATTGTCTAGCAAATGAGATGAAACTAAGTTCGAATGATTTTTGTGTAAATAATAACTCGCATTCGGATATTAGTGGTCCTAGCAAACAAGAGTTGAAACGGCAAGCACGTTCTCATGAATGTCATGATACGGTACAACCTGGAGAAGCAGCGAACTTTGCTTATGAGGTATGTGACATAACCATGGGAGACAAGGAGCTTGAAAACTCCCGAACTGCAGTGGCTATTTCTTCGGATTTGGAAACTTCTTTACCAGACAAACGCGGACAGAACATATTTACTTATTTTAAAAGACTATTTGATAAATTCCAGAGACGACTGAATACGGGTTCGACAAAGTTCGGTAGTGTTGGGTCAACGATGTTGGACTACGTGGTCCATGAAATCCAGAGTGGCAACGAATCTGCTGTACCTCCAATCATAAAAAATTTGCAAGATGCCATAGAAGCACTGAAAGAGGCACAGAAAGACTATTATTTACAGTACCATACACTTGAAGAGGAATATCATCATTATAAGCGAGAAGGCATGAGAACATCTTTTCTAACAAACGGAGATAAGGTGACATTCAAGAATGTGCAGCAACAAGAGGAAACTGACATCAGGGTGATGACCCCAGACGATACTGTCATCTTTTTCGCTGCTTTCTTTTCGTCGGCGTATGTTTTTGATGGGTTCAAACATTTAGCACGAGCTTTAATTGAAGCCGTTCGTTCAGACTTGGACCGCATTCGGGAAAGTTATCAGTTCCTCATTAAGAATGAATTGAGAAAGGCAAAGGCTGGAAAAGCAAAACGGTCTAAGAAACCATGGCTAAGGGCAAAAGATCGTAATAGGAACCGAAGAAGAAGTATTCAGGAAGATACCAGTAGTTCGGAACCTGAGATGATTGCATCGACATATTCCAGCGCTACTTCCAGTAGGGAAAACTCGATCGATAGCATATCGATCATTTCATCAGCTCCAACTGACATTTCGGATTATTAATAAAGTCATTTGGTTCGCCGACTTTTTCCAGCATGTCTTTTTCTGTTTCGCGAAGAAAATATTTCCTTCCGTCTCTTAGTTTCCTGACGGCAATCATCGCTTTTACACAAGGTTTTCCCGTTAAGCGGTTGAACTTTGTTTCTCCAAGAAGAGCAAACTGTTCTATCTTGCTCCAAGTTTGGAGCTTCTGAGTTCTTGTCCAAGTCCTCTTTGACGCCGGTCTTTTGAAACAAGCACGCGTCCTGTATAGAACAAATAAGTTTCTCCGGGGTTCTTTGACACAGAGGGCAAACTGTCCTTTGTTTCAACCATTCAACAATACATTTATAACAGAAACGATGAAGACAAGGAAACAAACAGGATACGGTTGACGTCGAAAAATCTGCGCTACATATCACACAGTCATATTCGTTCAAATTCTCGAACTTTGCTGCAGGTATTGCACATTTGCTAATCACTGGTGGTTTTGGAGTGAAGCTGTTGACAAATGGATCCCCTGAATTCCAAGGCTAAGAAAAACAAAACAATGCTTAGAATTACGTGTTGGACGAACCTCTAACATTGGACTTACCAGTCTTCGAGCCCAAAGCATATGACGACGAATAGTTTCGTTCACTTGTGCGTGAACTTCTTCATCTCCTTCTCTCCAATAGCTACTTGTGCTTAACCGGTCTGTCATGAACAAACTATGATTTACCAACAAACAATCCTCTTAAAATAAGAATTCAATTCTTCAACACTATTTCTCTAAACATTTATAAATGCCATCATAAACTTTTCCTTCGCCATGAATAGCACTAACAAATACTTTTCGATGTGTATCAACTACCAACGAACTCTATATGCTTTAGCGCCCATCAAAGGATATTTAGTGTTCCATCCCTGTTGAGAGCAAGCCCGTAAGAAACCTTTGATACGATTCATTGAATAGTGTAATGAATCAGACAAACTGCTTCCACTTAAGACTTTATGTGCCTGCATAAATGCTTGAAATATATCTTCTGATCTACAATTGTCACGAAGAACCACAAAAACTTTGTCACCTTGTTTTTTTAAAAGATAACGACTGTCTTTGTATAACTTTAGCACGTCTCGAAGTTCCTGTCCACTTCGAAAAGCTTCCTTTATAGTGGCACCAATAACGATTGACTCACGGTATCCTTTCCAAGGAGGAAATACAATCTTCTCGCGGCAACTAATTTCATAAGGAGAGGGCACCTGTCCCTTTTCAAAATATTCCTGCAGTGCAAGAGAACAACGTTGCCGGTTCAGAGTTGCAAACTGTACGCAACTCATAGATTTCCAATTTGCAAAAAGATGAATGAAACATCCTAAAGCATATGCACTAAGCAAAGCAAAATACTTCTGACCAAGCTTCGAAGACACCAAAATACCCAAACCTAAACCAATCTTGGAAACTTTGGTTCATGCACAAACAAGAACAGAACGTTTAACGAACCATTTTACAAGTAACTCCTTGACTTTCTCCTTTTGTAGCAATATCTCCTTGATTCTCTCGAAGAGCAAGACTCTTATATATAGAATGTCTAGTGGCAGTGCCCTTTTCAAACATTTTAGTATAAAATGCTACTTTTTCATTTTTAACATACTGTCATGGCAGCTACACCTTTCATAGCATTTGCGATGCTCGCCAATAATAAGAACTGACCAGGAAACAAAGGAGTGATTATCTCTAGAACACCACCTGCATCTTCAACAGCATCTGCAACAATTCTCCAACTCTTTGGGTCAACATCAAACTGGTTGCCAGCAATAGAGCCATAAATAACTTTACCAATGTAACCCAAACCGTCTTTCAAAACCCATGAGATGGCTGCTGAAGTTGCCGCTGTGCTCTTTCGACCCAAACCCAAACCAAATAGCAGAGCTTCAGTGGCAAAAACACCCATCACCGAAGCTGCGAGATTCTGAACTGCTCTCCAAAATGAATAACCCAAATAGTCCCTTGTGACGCTATTCGGATATCCATCTGGCAGGTATAAGCGAGTAAGCCAATCAATAAATCGATCAAAAATTGGTTTATCATTCGTATACGTTCCTTCTGCAATGACTCCATCTTTCACAAAATATCGTATTTGTGAGCCGTTAACATGACTTTCCCAGAGCGTCATGGAAGTTGTATCGGCTGCCACATCTGCAACATGCGAAAGAAAACTTGTGCCTAAGATAAGTGCGGATGTATCAACAATGTGAAATTCTGTTTCAAACAAACATGAAACATGGAAAGTGATTCCCATCTTCTCGCAGCGTTCACGAACTTTGAACATATCTGTATCTAAAACATTGACGTTCGTGACAGCAAATATATGCTTGGCATTGAGCAAGTGGGCAATACGAGGAATCTCAATAAACGGCGGACCGGAAGCAGAAACATTGATCGTTGGGTATAATAAAAACTCCTTTGGAAGTGGCTGCTGAACTTCGAATTTCGTCGCAGTAGACTTGACTCGAATAACATAAATTTTTGACAACGGAAACTGTTGTTTGGCTTCCTTTAAAGCTTTCAAATTATCAAACTGTTCTCTATACCAGATTAGAACAACTTGACGACGTGCGCCATTCTTCCGCCAAGATGCTGAACCAAGCTGATACAGCACATTTGTTAGTAGGGAATACGACTGCTTTGCTGCTGACTCTTTGCTGTAATTGAAAGCAGTTGAATCGGATCGGGTACTTCTTGATTGCTCAAATTTTCTGGAAGAACAACACTGAGTACTTTGGAACTTGTGGAAAGGAGAAAGCGTGGAAGACGTCAATAAACACTGAATAGGTGGATAAACAAAGGCTGGCTCTGAGTCATCTGAAAGAGTTGCAAGGCACCGGTAACTTTTGGACACCATTTCCAAGTGATCGGCGTCATGAATACATGGCGGTGTTGGAAGAGCATTAAATAATAAAATTGTGTTCCATGATACCTTTTCGCAGTATCGCCAACTCGTATCATTTGTTTTGCAAAATATGTGGCAAGGCGTCCTTTTTGGAAAGAGTTTTTCTATCACGGTTCAGTACGTCTAGAAAATTCCAGCGAGAGGAAGGTTTCTTTGAGGAGCCCAAACCCGAAAAGGAGAAAAAGCAACCAACTTTGGAAACTGTGGAAGAATCAGCAGAGATTGACCAAACCGTTGAAATGTGGAACCCTAACGCACCGAGTGGACCAGAGTGGGGTGGTCCATCAGGTTATGAACCCACAAAGTAAGCTTGCTTGTTGAAACGCCATAAACAGCTTGCTAAACCGCGTAGATTTGGTGACTGGTCAAAAAACTGTAGAGTTTCCGACTTCTAGAGCTGATGTTGTTGGTATAAAAGTATAACTGAGATTGTGTGCTTACTGTAGAATAAGAAACATGTGGTTCTATTTTGAAAATAAAGTCATTTATGTAGATAGAACAAAACATGTGCTGTCCATGGGACACCTTATGTTGCAGACAGAAGGTCAGTGGTGGAGACTCTTGTGGCAGAGGGATGTCCATGTGGAATGGAAGCTGCCAGTGCATTGCTGCCACTGGTTGAGGAATTAAAAGTCAATCGTTGATCAATTCGTTTTTGTATTGGTACTTGATAAAACCAATATGGGTCACGGAAGTGGACGAGGAGAAGGTTCAGGGAGAGATAACTCTGAAAACGTAACTACGAATTTGAATAATGTTGTTGTGGAAGACGGAGAAGGCCAAGAAACTGCAAAGAGCACAGTTGCTCAACGAAGTTCTTCCAAGTGGATGCCTTACAGGAAGCAGGCAAGTAACTGTACCAAATTGTTTCCCTTTAAACCATCTAAGAGTTTGTAGATGGTATTGGAGTGGCACGACTTGAAGTATTCGGTAACTCTACCGGGGAAAAAGAACTGGCTTCCTTTTAGCAAGGAGAAGGCTCCCGAATCCAAGAAGTTGACCATCTTGAAAGGTGTCTCGGGGTTAGTAAAGCCTGGAGAGCTACTGGCTATAATGGGCCCAAGGTTTGTCTTCTGTTTTTCATGGGTAACAGCACACTGACCTTTTGAACAGTGGAGGAGGAAAAACAACATTGTTGAATGCCCTTGCCGGGAGGTCGAGGTTTGTCTCCGAAGGTCAAATTCTATTTGACGGGAAATCTCGAGTAGCAGATACGAGGCGGAAAATTGGATATGTTATGCAAGATGATATATTTTTCACCAACCTTACCGTCAGACAGACTTTAGAAGTCGCTGCTCGTTTGCGTCTCCCACGAGATGTGCCGTATAAGCAAAAGATGGAGCGGGTTGACTACATTCTTCAACGTTTGGGTCTAACGAGATGTCAGAACACTATTATAGGTGACCAATTCAAGAAAGGAATCAGCGGAGGGGAAAGGAAAAGAACAAATATTGCAGAAGTTCTGCTGGTGGAGCCATCTATCCTGATACTGGATGAACCTACGTCAGGCTTGGACTCGAACACTGCACTGACAGTTGTTCGTTTGCTCAAAGAACTGGCGAACGAAGGTCGAACTGTTATTACAACAATACATCAACCCAATTCAATGATGTTTGCAGAATTCGATAAGCTTCTTCTATTAGCTGCGGGGCAAACTGTTTATTATGGTCCTACAAGTGAAGCTGTCACATATTTCAGCAAATTAGGATATGAGTGTCCTTACGGTTTTAATCCAGCAGACTATTTCATTGCTCTTTTAACCAATGAAGATTTTGGCGAGAGCGAGCCAGTGCGACAAAAGCTAATAGATGCATGGAAAAATTATGAGGCAATCGCAGACTTGGACTATAAACGAGCAGAGGAAAAGCTTGCAATCGAAAACGGTAACTCTCAAGAGCATAAGACATTTGTTCAAGTTGTGAAGGATTATGCCACGGATGTAAGATCGGAGTTTGATACATCACCGGAAACAGGAAAATACCCAACAACTTTCTTCGATCAACTTCAAGTACTCGCATGGAGAGCATATTTACAGAAAAAAGGTCGTTTGTTTGAGAAGCTGACAATTTTCCAAATAATATTCGTCGCGCTTATTGTGTCTTTTATTTGGTTTCGAATTCCACACGATATTAATTATCTCGAAGATTTAATGGGAGCACTTTTCTTTGCTGGACTTTTTTGGGGCTTCTTTACGATATTTCAAGCACTGACAACGTTGCCTACTGAGAAGCCTGTTCTGTCAAAAGAACGAGCTTCAGGTTCATATAGGTTTGTTGACATTTTCGACACGCTTAATTTTTACTTATTGTGGTTATAGACTATCGGCTTATTTCCTAGGCAAAGCAGCTGTAGAAGTACCTTTGGACTTGATTTACCCTTTATTATTTAGTGTGTATATATATTGGTAAGAAATGTTTGCTTCTTTGCATTTTTATTCAGTAACTTACTGTGGATAAGGATGTTGAATCTGAATCCTAAAGCTAGTCGTTTTATTCTATTCCTCGTCTTTGTTGGTATAACTGTCTTTACGGCGCAGTCTATTGGTCTTTTTATTGCATCCGTGTTTATGGACTTTAGAAAGTCGCAGACATTAGCCGCTGTATTTATGCTTACAAGGTATGTTGCCATGGATCGCATCATGAGTCTTGGCTTAAAGTCATATTAGTATGTTAACAGGCGGTTTCTATGTGAACGACAGCCAAATGCCTGTGTGGATTAGGTGGATCCAGTATTTGTCGTTCATACATTATATATACGATTCGTTTATGATCAATCAATTCCAAGGAGAATATTTTCCTTGTCCAGATGGGGCTCCTCATGGTATTACAAGCTCAGGTCTTGCATGCCCTATGAGTGCAGAACAGATCTATTCAATGCGTGGCGTAATTAGTAACATAGGAAGGGGTGGAAATATTGCCATAGTTTTGGCATATGGCATTGCTTTCCGATATTTTGCGTTCCTTTGTTTGAAATATTTGAACAGAAGTCACAAACAGAAGTTGAAAGCGTGATCTCTATGTAACGGGTTACTGTTTGGTACTTTTTACAATAGTAAAGTTTCTATTTTGTGGAACGACCTTATTTATCGAAGTCTAGAAAGTAATGCTCCTTAATACGTGAGTTTCATTGACACGGACTTAATTGCACTGGCTTTTCTTCACCTGACGGAGAGCAATTGGTTACTTGATATTATCATAAGTATGTCCTGTTGGCATTCTCTGACCCAGTGAATGCGTTCCTTTGGTTGTACTTTGGCATGCTTTTTAAAACAGTTGAATCCCTACTAAAAGCATCCATAGGAAGCTCGAGGACCTACTATCTTCATTTATATAAAAAGTTTTTTACACAATGCTCGAAATCAGATACCCAAACAAGTTCATCTAATCTTGCAGAGTCTATTCCTTCTTCCCAATGACTGTTCAACATTATCTGCATACATCTTTTTAAAGTTCTAATTAGTTTTCTTGCTTCTTCAGAAGGTTTCAAGCTGATAAAACCTTCTCTCTGAGGGGGATACTTGTAAGTACCACATAGGACTCGTGGAAATCGTCTACTAAAGTCTACATTTCTTGATTCATCCGAAGATCTCAGATACTGGATTCGAGGCATTCTACCACTTATCTTGTATTCAATTTGATAGCCATTCTCAATCGCTTCAGAAATTATGACTATTCTTCGTCGCAGCCATTCTAACTGTTGTGCTCGTTCGTTAATAACAAGCGGTTTGGAATGGAACATTTGGAGTTTGGGAGTTTCTTTGTTGTGCATACAGATACAGTGAACTAAATATCTCTGACAATATAGACATGCTGTCAAAGTATGCACGACATGGATGCAATCAGTACAACTATTAAATATATGTCGAGCAGACATGGAAAATTCTGCTCCAAAAGAAAGATTTTCGTATAGACGGATTGTTGTATTGCAATGACCCTTTCTGGCAAGAAAAAGAGAAAGACCATCAATGGGTTTGTTTTTCTGCATGAGAAAGGCTCCATTTTCTGAACAATTTGCTTTCTTAACAATGGCATACGAATTTCTAATATCGGCGATAGGTTGGCATTTCCAGAGCTGTGAAAAAAGTTCTTCGTTCCAATGAGCACCAGTTCTCGCATGACTTGGTTCAATTCCAACCTGTAGATGCAGCACTTGAATGGCATCATCCAATCTATAAACGGAAAGAACGTCCGGATCATGCAGAAGCATAGACGTGAGAAACCAATCATCCCATTTTGGGCGTCCTATTAGAAAACGTGGAAATGATGAAAAAAGTAAGTTTCGAGGAAAAATAAAATAATCTTTTCCAAAATAGCCATGTGGTTGACCATACTGTAGCGCTATATCTTGTAGGAGAGTTATGTTTTCATAAATGACTTTCAAGGCATTCGAATCTAGAGGCACATCTCTTCGTCGACCAGTGACTACTTTCATCCATTTTGTGTCAAGGTAGACGCTTTTAATAGCTTCATCAAAGTCTGAAAATACTGCAATGTCACAATTCAAATACCCAACATAGGGAGTCGATAGATATTCTGAAGCGAGTTGGAATAACTCTTGTACTTCGGCAGTTGGACCAAGAGTGGAGCTATTGATCGTCACACAGCGAAGCTTATCGTCATTAAACTTGTTCAATATTTCATTGCAGCTGTCTATTTCTGTTTGAAATAAGGTAATCTTTTCAACAGATGAAAGAGACAACCAACTTTTCAGAGCAACCAAAGATATACTTACATAATTGGAGTGGAATTTACAAGTTGAAAAAAGCTCAAAGGAAAATTGACTTTGTGCCATAGGAGTAGAAAACATTAACAAGAACAAAAAGATTACAAAAAGATAAGGCTTATGGTCGCTGAAAACAAAACAGTTTGTGACCTTCATGACCGGAGCAAAATGTCGTTGGGAAATCAAGAAAGATTTGCTTGTGATTCTTCAATGAAATGTTAGTATTTGATAGATATTATCTGAGAAGTGAGGTTATATTGGAATAAACATATTTTGCAAATCTATATCAAACATTTACAGTAATGAACAGGAAGCAACATTAATGGTCATAGGTTTTTTTTCCAAATCCAATCTTGTCATGATTAATTGGAAAAGATTTTAAAAGGTTTGGAGTCGCCTCGTTCGTGTTCGATATGAAGGACCTAAAGAGAGACTTGTTTCAAGTGGAAGAGAGGGCAGAAAACAACGACGAAACCTATTCAGTCGACTATGAAGAAGAAGAAATTCCCCAACCTTTAAGTTTGAAAAAGCTATTGTTGTTGACTGTTTGCACTGCAGGACAAGCTTTTAGTTGGGCTTGCCAGTTTACATATATGACACCACACTTTCTCGAGTTGGGATTAGAAAAAGAGTGGGCTGTAAGTTACGTGTTTAGAGTTCGTTTTTGCGAATTTACTTCGGAGAATAGAACTTTTTGTGGATAGCTGGTCCAGTTAGTGGGCTTATTGTTCAACCTACGATAGGTGCATATTCGGACCGCTGCACTTCACGGTTTGGAAGAAGAAGGCCGTTTCTTTTTGGAGGAATGCTATTCATGGTATCAGGATTACTGTTAGTGGCAAATTCAAAGAACTTGGGGAAACTTTTAGGAGATTCTAGTAGAGGTGCTCCACGGGCCGCCCTTATTATTTCGATCATTGGGTTTTGGATCATCGATCTATCCAACAATGCTATCCAGGTAAAAGAATTTTCTTTCTTATGTTGCCCGATTGTTATAAGTTTTCTTGATAAAAGGCTCCGGGAAGAACTTTGTTAGCCGACCTGGCTCCTCCAGAACAACAAGAGTTGGCAAACGCACTCACTTCATTCTGGATGGGAGTTGGCAACTTGGGTAAATCGATTAACTATGATGATGACAACAGTACTAACTTGGAATATCAGGAGGCTACATAGTTGGAGGTTTCCCAGCTATCTATTCGTGGATACCTCTCGGGTGGAGTGACCTGAACAGTGTTTTTATTATTGCTGTGGTTGTTTTAATCCCTACTTGTCTGACAACACTGCTGTATGCCGATGAGAAACCTCTTCAGAGTCCACCCACTAGTATTCAGGATTCAACAGATTCGAGGGAACTAACAGTTGATTTTGACAAGAGACCAGCTGTTTTTAGAGAAGTAAGAGACTTTTTGACTATCATGGTTAAATGTTCCTTATTTGTTTTTTGAAGATTCTCAAAGCATTTGCAGACATGCCAAAACCAATGGAAGGTGTCATGTATGTTCAATTTTTTAGTTGGATTGCCTTTTTCGCCTTTCAGATAAATGCGAGTAGTTGGATGGGTGAAAATATTTTTGGTGGTAAACCTACTGCTTATCCAGAGTATAACGAAGCAGCCTTTAGGAGGCTTCATGCTTTTGAAGCAGGAGTTAAGGCTTTTAGTCTGGTAAGAGTTGCATTATTATTATTATTGGTATTATACTTACATTGAATAGAGCATGGCCGTTCAATCTGTTGTGTCCCTTCTATCATCTGCCTTGTTGCCCCTGGTTATTGGTTTGATGAGTCTCCGAGCAGTTTACCTTTTTACTCAGATTGACTTAGCAGTGACCCTTTTGGCTGCTGTTGGAATCACATTTTTCCCTATAAGCTGGAGAAAACCTTTGGCCGTGATTTTAGTAGCTAGTACGGGTATTCCTTGGGCTGCAACACTCTCAATTCCATATGCAATAGTCGCTCGCTTAGCAGATCCAGATTCCAAAGGTCTGTTTTTGGGAGTATTAAATATTTTCATTGTAATACCTCAGCTGTTAGTTGCACTGAGTGTTGGTGCTGTTTTGAAGATATTCGGTGGCAATCTAAATGCTGCGCTTCTTCTAGGAGGTTTTTCAGCTATTATGGCAGCATTTTTCGTCATCAGTTTAACCCTTCCAAAAGAAATCGAAACAGAGGAAGAAGAGGAAGAAGTAGAAAAGGAAGATGTTGCCACATCAACTAATATGAAAGGGACTAGGGTGCAAGGAAAGATTCGCTTATCTCGTAGTTCCACCGGTGGAGAGTCATTTATGGAAGATGAAAGTGCACCGCTTCTCGTTTCTCGTTCTCGGACAAGAATCAGGTCCTCACCTTCTGAAATGTTTCTACCAACGTATGGGCTGTCCCTACGTATGGCATTTTCTATGGTTTTGGTAGCAAACGCTTTCAAACAAGTATGCGACGTGTTCGCTCAAGTGAAGGTCCTCTAGTAAGAGTTTCCTCGAGTTCGTCAAATCTTAAAATTCCAAAAATTCGTCGTGTGCAAAGTGAAGCACGAGCACCTTTAAACTGTTATACAATGGAGAAATGAATATAGTCAATAATGCAACAAGCCATTGTTCTTTTTACAAACGTTCCAACTAAGACAAGGATGGGGTTATCTGACAGTTTCAACCGGAGACCAACAGTTTCATTCGGATACCCCTCAATCTTTGCGGGTTTCGAAATGCTAGTTTGATAAAAACTGCCATATTTACCCAGCAAATTTGATAATAAACATAAATCAATAATGTACAGTTTCTTCAAAAGTAACTATTCAGTTCTCGTAAGGATGATATCGATGAGCAGCTAGTGACGGTTGCCATGCCATATATCTCGTTGCTTCTATTAAAACAATTAGTCAGTATCTATAACACACTATAACGGTGTAGGTTACCTTTATAGCTATCTTCAACATGGAAGTTCTTATCCATATGTTCTGGTGGCATACTATAAAAACAAGGCAAAAGTGACTCCGCACTTTGGCTACAAGATGGTGACAGGTATCCTAATCCTGCAGATGCTGCCGCTGCTGCAGCCGCAGCATACTGTTCCCACATTCCGCTAGTTCCTCCGTAGTACTGAGCATAGCAACTAGCCAGGGCTGGATTGAAAGCAATAGCAGAAAAATTACCATACGAAGACTTATCAACGCTATTGCCTAACTGAAACGCACCATTCATAGCTTCCACAGAATTCGTTCGTAGACTTGACGAAATATTTGTTCCATCTAAATCCTTGCTTCTTCGGTTATCTCCATTAGTCTGATGTTTAGGTTCTGCCAATTTTACTTCAACAACTTTTCCTTTAAGAACATGACGACTAACTTGGAAGACTCTTTCAACAGTTTCTGTTTCGGCAAAAGTCACAAAGCCAAAACCTCTTGAATGCCCTGTTTGATGATCATACATAATATGTGCTTCCGTAACTTGGCCATATGTCGCAAAATAGTTACGAAAATCGTCATCACTACAGGTTGACGATAACCCGCCAACAAATATCTTCTTTGTAAGCCTCACTATGGAGTTTCTATTGGATGTTTCTGTTCTCGGTACAGCTTTCTTTGCTTCTACCTATATATGAAGAAATTAAACACGTTTAAAATTGTCATTCAACATTTAGTATACCTGTCTACCATCCACTTCGTGCCTTTGAGATGCAACATAGTCAGCAACTGTTTCTTCCAGAAAAGTAACAAAACCAAATCCCCTTGGATGTCCTGTGTGCCTGTCTCGCATAATAATGCAGCCTGAAACTGTTCCAAACTGTTCAAAATAACTTCGAAGTGAGTCTTCAGTGGTCTCCCAAGATAAACCACCAACAAATATTTTCCCTCTATTCTGTTCCTCCTTATCTGCCTGCGAATTTCTGCCTTCGTCTGTCAACTGCCGACGAGTTTGAATATTTTCCGATAAATTCTGCCTCGTTTCGCTTAATTCGTTAGTTGGGTTATCCATCGTGTTTGTCATTGCCTCTTTATCCATAAGTGAATGTTACACAAAATGCCACCAATTTGTGCGACCAAAATCTTTTCACGTGGGGACGGACGGAAAGATGGCTCGAACTGTCAAGAAAAGTTTGGGAAAAGCACTGCTAGCTATTGGAATGTATCATGATTCTAACATGCTACATACCAACATCCATAAATCACAGAATATGTATTTAAAAAATGCACATATGATGCCATACATACCCATAAACTTTATTCATAGAACATATAAATGGAAAACTTTCCTAATCTTTTATTAGAACAGACACCCAATTTCCGTAATAAAACTCTCCACTGCAAAATTTCTGTCAAGTACTTTTACGTTGGAGTTGTTAGTGAAGCACAATAGCATAATTTGAGGCACTATTATGTTATGCAAGTTTCTTTTTAGAAACCTGCAAGTCTCATTTTCTCCATTAATTAATACAAATGACAACTTTATTTTTTGTGAAGTAATTGCTCTTTTTTGTTTTTCATCTGTGAGTTGATAGTCAAACACTGTGGCATTTCTTCCAGTTGTCTGCTGCATAAATGAGAGAATGTACCCAACGGCATAAGCTTTCGTCGCTTGGACAGAAACGCAGCCACTTTGGTCCAAAGGATTCAGAGATATCGGGCGACCTCTTCAGCTTTACTCATTTTCCTAGAATGGACGATGAACAACGAATCAAAAGAACATACTTTCTGGTAGAACAATCTCTTTGGAATTTTATTTATGACAAATTTGTTTCATTGTTGTGCCTTCTCGGGAGTGAATATACAACATACTTACCATAAATGACCTCATGAGAAATAAACGGAATATAGAACACACGTTTCCATCGTGGTGTATTTTTACTGTCCAAAAAAAGTTTAGAAATTATAGGCTTTAAACCTAATATCAACTTTGTCAAAGATAGTCAGCCTTTATGAAACCAGGTCAATAAACGACACAAACCGAATTGGGAGGATCTGTGAGACCCTCAAAGTCAACTAGGTAATCACAGTCACTTGAGTTGTAAAAAAATTGCTCCGGTACAGCTCTATTCTGATCATTCATTGTTGTGGGTACTTTTCGAGTTCCTATAAAAGGACTTAGTACTGCAAACAAATTTCTTTTATCTCCTCTACCTTGAGGTACACCCAACTCATCAAAATACTGAGGAAGCATTCCATCAAAACCACTAGGGATCCATCTAATTCGTAGCTGTCTTGAAGGAACAAAGAAATGGGAGGTGAATCGATACCATTCCTTGCCAATACAGACATTATACTCTCTCCAAAAGGAGTTGCCATAGGAAACAGGTTCCCATTCTATTCTAGACAATTCCTTATAAACAACGAGTGGTGCACGATATCCTCGAATTAGAATAATAATACGGGAAACACTCAGCAAAAGAAACACTGTCACAATACCAGTGAATACAATATGGCGAAGATATGACTGCTGAATAGAATGCTTCTTCACCTTCCTATTCCTACTAGTATATAACTGAAGAAATAGAGAATGAAAGGCTCTCTCCAATGCTTCGCAACAAATGGCACCACAAACACAAATCAGTGAAAAGACTGGAAATAAAAATCTCTCTTCCTTATGAGGTTGACATATAAATACAGAAAGCCACAAATACAGAGGAGAAGAATACTGTAAAGCTATTAGCCACTGCTGTCGGTTGTCCCACAAAACAAGCCGTTTCTTCAACAGCGGAAATAACACAAACAAAAGTGGCAATACAAAGACTCCAATCACAAACAATACATTAAAATTAACAAGTCCATTCAAGATATAGTAATACCAAGGTTCAGTTCCAAACAATTCCGATCCTTTTCCTTGGAAGGAAAAACGTTGTAGAAAATCAATTCTAACGGTGCAATAGTAAGCTTGCCATACATATAACTATCAATAATACACATTGGCAGTAGATTGAAGCAGGCAAATATCAAGCTCTGCTTGCAGAACCAGAGAGCGCCCTTGTTGTATAAGGTATCGAAAGCCAGTGGTACTCCAATCAAACCTACAAAAGGCCAACCCAAGAGAGAAGCAACAGAAACACATAGTATAGCACTGCGGAATTTTCTGACAAGCCAAAAAGCTACGGCAAAGTTGAGAATAATCAAGGCAAACGAACTAGGAAGGATCGACGTTGCTGTCACGAACATTCCTGGGGCTGCTGTAGAGAATATTAGGAACCAGAGTGCTATTCTACCTCCAAATCTCAACACCAAACTATCATATAAATATGTTTCGCTACCAGCACAGAGCAATCCAACGCAACTTCTGACAAACAGAAATAGATTCACTTTATCCAGGTTCATCGGAAAATAAGAAGCAAGTTTCACTAGAGCTGCAAAAGGCAATAAGTAAGCATAAGAACGTAAACAATATTTCGGACTATATTCCCAAGTTTGAAAACCATATCCATACAGTAAGTAGTGTAAGGGTTCCCAATAGTTGAAAGTTTCATCACAATCGGAAATATTGATGATGAGACCAGAAGTTATTCGAACCACTCCAAGAACAATGAAAACTAACACCGGTTGAGGTAACCAACCAGATGCTTTTCTATAACCTCCATAAAATAGCGTTGAGTCTTGTCTTGCCATGTGTATTAAAAGTTAATTCCCAGTGAGAAAGCGAATGGATGTTTTGCAGCCATGCAAGAGCGCATATTAAGAGGGGCAGTTGTGTTTTGTTTAGGAACTCCAAAAAACTTACAAATTGGAATAGACTGGAGAAGTTTCGAAGCACCAGAAAACTTAGAGGGCTTTAAAGGAGTACCTCCAGGAATACATTTTTTATTCTTCTCGGCAAATGACGTCGTTCGGTCAGGTATTTGCTTTCAAGTTTCTAGTGGAGACATTGTGGTGTTTCGTTGGGACGCTGAACAAGAACATTTTAATTTTGTGCAGGTAATGTTACAAAATAGCTGCAAACATACTTTATCTTATTGTAGAATCTCTAGATTTTACAAGATGAGGAAAAGAGAAAAGGTTTCCTATACAACACCCAGTTAGCAATATTTCCAGAAGATGTAGAAAAAGAATGGAAGCAATTAACAAGCTGCATTACTAAGGAACTATTAGAGTTACTGAATATACCTCTTTTAACGAGTATTCATCCTGGAGAAGTTGATCTGGAAGAAATTTATAAAACCACTTTGGCAAATAGCCTTGTTCTAGCGACTTCTGAAGGTTATAGGACACCAGTTTTCACAAGTATTCCTAATGAAAGACGCAGAAGCAGCTCAATGACTCCGGCTGAGGTGACAAAATTCAATTTAGATGCCTCCGAACGCCTTGAAAGCTGTTTGAAATATTATCAAGAATCACTTTCTTCGTATCGAACTACGAGTGGTTTAATAAACAACTTGAAGATGGAAGAAATGGCTGTTCTAGGAGAGCAACAACTTGCTTTTGTTTTGTTCATGTTGCTGTTTTCTCTTCCAGCATTGGAACAGTGGAAGAAACTAACCAATTTATTATGTTGTTGTGATGACATCCTTTTTTCCCGACCTCGTTTGTTCTTTGTATTTGCAAAGAATCTTCGAATGCAACTGAAGGTAGTGCCGCGTGATCTGTTTACCGATGAGTTGTCAGCAGATAACTTTTTGTGCTCTTCATTGGAACGATTATTTGATACTGTAGATGAGTCGACATCTCTTGACGCTTCCTTGAAAAGATCAATAAATAAGCTTAAAAGTGTGGTGATAAGTGATTTTGACTGGAATTTTAAGCAAGGTGAAACTATTTTTACATCTGGTGAACGAGTGGGAGAGAACGAACCGATGTATGTTCCGTATGAAGAATGTGCTGCATATTTATCTGAGACAGGTGAAGAGAAGAAGAGTACTCCCGGAGACGAGGGTATTTTCTCAAAAACGGAACTTCGAGCATTAAATTCCAAAAGGTCAGTGGAAAGTAGTTTATTCCAGTCACGAAAGTCAGTGTTGGAACAAGCACTTGACTCTGTGGAGCATACAATTAATCGCTAAGTGTTCTAAACCCAAAACAAAGTTTTTATTTAGAAATTGGCTTCTGATGTGGCAGTTCAAAACGCGTGAATTTCCCTATCTTTCGTATACTTTTCTTTCAAAGCGTTCCAGTGTTCAATTCTTTGTGGTGATATATCCGATGGGTCCTTATCCCATTGTAAGAACATACTTAAAATGACTGTTTTAAGGTCTCTTGCTAGCCAACGAATGATATATGTTGGACTCTTGGATAGTGTCCTACTGACTCCTTGCTCAAATCGAATACCTCCAATTGCTTCCAGTTTGAGGTGCAAGTCCAAGTTGATTGCGGTATCTATTAAATTTGCATACAGAGCATTATTTGGTCCTCCCTGTGCATAAAAAAGTTTTTCAGTAGTACATATGCTTTCCATTACAGTAGCTTCATTGGTGGCTAAGAAAAGTTATTAAGGCTTGAAACTTTTGAATTTTCACTTACCAATCAGTCGCAGTTTCCCCAGTTGTTTCGTTTCTTCCAAAACTGTTTTTAACTTTTCGAAAGGATCTTGTTTCATACTACTGTTACTTTGCTCCATGTCAGTCCTTGAAATGGAAGCTTGAAGACCAGAAACTCTCCCAAGTCTCCGACAACAAAAAGTAGCATGAAAAGGCTTGTTCAACAACAATTGGTGATTGGCAACACTTGAAGCTTTTCTATTGTGAACTTTATGTAAAGTCAAAAAGCCAATGCAATGATATCTATCCTTGTGTTGTGTCATCCTATGAGAGAAGGAGATCAATATGGCAGATGGTCACGTCACCAAAGAATGCCATCCAAGAAGAGACGAGCACAGTCAATGTTGCTCCAACCTTCTCCATCAATTGCTTCACTGACTATTGTTATTGCAACACTTAACGAAGAAAGGAATATTCAAAAAGTATTGAATAATATCTATTTTCAGGTGAAGGATCCCGACGCACTAGAGGAAGTTATCGTGGTGGATGGAGGAAGCACAGATGGCACTGTAAGAGTGGTAAGGAAGATGGCACTTGAGGCGAGAATTTGCACACGAATTATTTCCAGTCCAAAGCGAGGAAGAGCATTTCAGTATAATTGGGGTGCACAACACGCTCTTCCTACTGATACTTATCTATTTCTTCACGGAGACACGTTGCTGCCTAAGCACTTTGATGTTGCTATTTCGTATGTGCGTCTTGTTCAATTTTATTCGGGTTCTTAATACAAATAGAAATCTCTTATCTAAACGTAATGTTATAAGCGGTGCCTTTTCTCTGGGAATACAAGGGTCCAACCCTTGGTTTCGTATAATAGAATATTTTGTCAACCTTCGTTCTCGATGGTTTCAGCTTCCATATGGTGATCAAGGCTTATTTATAGCTTCTTCCGTATTTCATACAATAGGAGGTTATCCTCAACAAAAGTTTCTTGAAGATGTCGAAATGATAAGACGACTAAAGCGTCTCAAATCAGGGAGAATAGCTATTGCGTCCGAAAAAGTATGGACTGACAACCGTCGATGGCGTGTTGCAGGAGTATGGAAAACAACTCTGTTGAATCAATTGATTATGTTGTGTTATTGGTTTCACTTGGCAGATGTAGATCGATTATCTCATTGGTATCGGCACTTGTACAGTCACTTTGAGTAAAACTTGCTATTATTTTAAAACAAATTAAGGGAGAGGCATATTTTGAAAGAATCAATTCTGGTGAAACAAGTTGAACGAATATAAAAAGTGTTAAATGTTTTCCATTTCACTTACTTCTTAGGAATGACTCGATTTTTATAAGAAAATGGTCGTTGACATGTTGATAATGTGCTGATAGGATGAATGGATGACGTCAAAGGTATTACTGATCATCTAACTTTGTCTATGTAGTCAGAGTTTTGAAGTTGGTAGTTTATATACAATCAAATTCCTCAATTAGAATCCCATGCCTTCTATTTTGTTACAAACGTTGCAACAACACGAGAGAGCGGTTTCTTGTGTAAAATATTCTCCCAACGGCAAATGGTTGGTTTCTGTTTCCGCTGACAAGTCTGCCAAGGTAAAGTTGTTTTGAGTTTGAAAGTGTTGATATACAATAACCAAAGGTTCAAGTTATGGGATGTTTCAAGGGGCTTGTTGCTTGAAAGTTTTCAAGGACACAGCCAAGGAATATCGGATGTTTGTTGGTCTGCAGACTCACGATATTTTGCTACAGCAAGTGATGATAGAACAATAATAATATGGGATGTGACTTCTGAAGAACAAGTGACTCAGTTACATGGACACAAAAATTACGTACTTTGCGCCAATTTCAATATTCGTAGCAACCTTCTAGTGTCTGGAGCTTCGGACGAGTCCATTCGTCTTTGGGATGTGCGCACAGGAAGAACACTGAAAACTATTCCAGCACACTCCCACACGGTGACTGCTGTTGACTTTAGCAGAGATGGTTCCTTAATCGTTTCCAGTAGTTATGACGGCAGTTGTAGACTTTGGGATACAGCCAGCGGGATGTGTTTGAAAACTCTAGTCGTTGACTCTCATCCTGCAGTTTCACACGTACGATTTACCCCTAATAGTCGTTATATACTTTCCTCTACTTTAGATGACAAAATTAGGTTGTGGGACTTTTATTCAAGTAAGATCTGTAAGACCTATTCTGGCCGTATTAATCAACATCATGCTATTACAACCTCTTTTATTATTCACTCTAGTGGACAGTATATAGCAAGTGGTTCAGAAAATAACATTGTGTATATTTGGGAGTTACAAAGCACTCGAATGGTTCAAAAGCTTGAAGGACATAAGGATATTGTGATATCTGTTGCTTCTCATCCTAGTGAACCACTTTTGGCATCCAGTGCACTTGAGAAAGACTGCTCTATCAAAATTTGGAAGTTTGACGGCCAGGAGTGATACAAATATGTAAAGCTAAGAAGAATTCGCCGTTTCTTTGTTTGCTCACTTCTTTTGCTCCAACGTGACTATTCCTGGGAGACTAGTTTTATATTAGAATCCCGACGATATTCTACAATTTGTTACAGAAAAGTTTCTTCTGGAAACTATTTCCCAAAACTTGCTATTTGTTGTACTCTCTCTACGACTGGGGAGTTGCCTGATAAACAGACAAATTTTTTCTTAGTCTCCGTTCTCCTTCACTTTCTTGACTCCTTCCTTTATCAAGAACAGAAACCAGTCCTTCGAAAACTCCTAATGTGATGCCACTAGCTGGTGCAATCCAAATCACTCTTGGAATAACTCCCTTTAAGAAAGCAGTAAAACCTTCTTCTCTTGCAATCCGAGAAAAGCAATGAAGAAGATTACGATACCTTCTTCCTTCACCAACTGGTTGTGTTTGCATTCGAGTTTTTACAACATCAAACGGGTTCGTAAGCGCAGCAGCTAGTCCTCCGGCAAGGGAACCTGAAAAATATGTCTCTACATTGTTTAAATGTTGGCGATGTGTTACTGTCCTCCATACTATCTTGATTTGTTCAAAAAAAGCAAATTGAAGAGAAGTAAAAGGTACATCTCTCAACATGGTAGAAGCCAATCCAACATAAAGTCCTCGAGCACCCTCCGTTTTGACTATTACACCAAGGGCATGGATAGCTGACCGATACTGGCGAGAATATCCTAGTTTTGCAGTTTGCATACGCTTTGCAATTACTTCTGCAGGCACATAGGTAGACAATGCGATAACTTCGCTAAAAGCACCGGCAGCAAGATCTACCAAAGGTACTAATTCAGTTGAATGCAAGCGTGGCTCAATTGTTCGCTTAATTAAATGATATACGGCAAAGGTTATCGCATGCGAGGGCACTGAACCCAAGAGAACTGCATCTATTCCAGCATATAATCCCTTTCGCACTCCTTCTTCTCTTACGATTGTGGCAAAAGCATGTAACATTCCTTTATATTTCAAATTAGAACCTTCTTGAAACTGTAAACGGGCTTTCACAGTATCTATAGGATGAACAACAGAGTCTGCAGCAAAACCAGCAACTCCACCAGCAACCGTATCCGTAAAAGCTGCCCAAAACCCTCCTGCTCCACCAGGTCCATTACCATAAAGTGGCATGAGCTTATTTGTCAAACAAGCGTGTCTTGAAGAAGACTGCTCTTCTCGAAGCACTTCTTCATGCATATTATATGTTATAAACGCTGGCTGAAAGATAGTAAAAAAAACCACGTTCCTTTTAAGAAACAATATTCCCTACACGTCATCCACTTGCTCAACTAATGAGCCATGGTCTCAGTTTGAACGGACGGAATGGTCTCACTGAACAAAAATTTTGTGCAAATCGTTGCTGGATGCTTTCATTTGGGTAAAAACATTTAGCATCTAGTTGGCAAGGTAAACTTGTAACCCTACTTGTCATGTTACAAGAGCAATATCGTGGTCTCACGAACTTTATCACTGAAACTCGCGACTGCCAAAACGAAGAGCTGGAAAAGGATCGAATCACAAGAGAACTGGAAAAAATAGGAAGTGTACTTTCTGATGCCAAATCCAAACCTTATGACAGAGTGAAATCTGTTTTGAAACTTGTATATATTCAAATGGTGGGGTATGATATATCTTCCTTTCAAAAAGAGTGTATCAACTTGTTCCAATCCACCAAGTAAGCCTATATTGGAAACTAGGAGACCATCTATTAACGAATTGCTTCAATAGCTTTAATGAAAAAAGAGCAGCATACTTTACCTTTCCAATTATGGTGCATTATGCAAACGCAAGTATTGAGGAAAAAGTTTTCCATGTTTTGAAGAGTGAACTTAAAAGTGGGAACCATCAAGTGCAGATACTTGCACTCTCGACACTTGGTAATTTACCAATGTCTTCATCACTGGCGAGCAGTCTAATTGTGGTAGGTTTCATGGCATTATTCGTTGAGTTTGGAGGTCTTGGATCACCACTGTTTTTCTTTAGGAACTTGTTTTTCCTCTGCTAAGGAACAAAGATACGTCCAGGGAAGTACGGAAAAGAGCAATATTATGTTTGGCAGCTGCTACACGGTCAGAGACAGGATGGAACCTATTGGGTCGTAAGGACTCGATGGAAGTCTTACAACAGTTGTTGACCGAAAAGGACTTGGGTTTATTGACCTGTGTATTGTCGCTTATTCGCACTTTATTTTCAAAGGCCATAGAAAAGGGTTCTTTAAATCCTGTTATGATGAGTCTTGTTCCATATTTGTTACATTGCTTATCTTGGTTGTTAACAGGCAATGAGTCAACTGTTAACTATATTTATTATGAAATTCCATGCCCTTTCTTATTATCAGAGCTGTGGAGGGTATTGAGTTTGGTTCCAAGTAACATTTTAATGGATCAAGAACGGCAAACAAAAGGAGCTTTGAGTAACAGTCTTTTGCGTTCAATTGGATTTATTCAAAAGGACGTTCACTCTAACAGAAGGAATGCATCCTATTCGATTTCCTTACAAGCTCTGAAGGCAACCTGCAGGTTACCTTTTACTGGAAATACATTCTACCGTTGCCTTGGTGTTATCCGCAACCAAATATCAATGGAAATTCTTCCAACAAGTAGATATTTCGGTAAGTACCTCACGAGTATGTATGCATTGACTTTTTGAAAAAAGAATTTTCAAGTTTTGAAGGCTCTGAAAGAACTGTCTTTTTTACCAGAGACATGGCTATGCATACAACAAAATCAACAAGTTCTGTTTCCTTGGAAAGAAGATAGTCGAGACACCACACAAGAAGATGACATGTGGGTCGATTTGAGTTTACAGTTGTTGAGCTCCGTTTGTAATGTCTCCAATGCCAGTCAAGTATTGGGAATGATATTGAGAATAGCTACAGTAAGCAATACTTACAACAAATTTATAGAGCTTCTGTGTTCAAGTTATTTTTTCTAGTCATTTCATCTATCCAAAAGTCAAGAATTGCTTTTAAAACGTGTTTGTTTCGGTATTGCCAGGAAATGGATCAAACTCAAGTAGGCTGTCTTTTGGTTATCGATGACATATTTTCATAAATTGGTCTTTAGAGACTTGAGAATGTTTGCTTTTTTAACAACGTTATGCCAAAAATCTGATAATCGTGATATCATTTCAGAATATATCGTGACATTACAAAGAGATGACTCGTTACAGAGAGATACCTTTGGCCAGGTCAGTCAAGAAAGACTATATCTTTGGCATTAATAGAATGTGTATTTAGTTCATTGATTTGTTGCATAATAACCTTACATTAGATAGTGGATATTTGGAGTTGTTATTAGCTACTATTCCACTATATCCTGCATGGTTTGTGTCCCAAGAAACATTTAATTCGACAGATTTAATTCTTCAACTTTATCGACAAGTTAAGTACGTGTTTGAAAACTTACAAAAGTAGTTATAATGACATGTTTGTAAAAAGAGATAGAGATGACAGAATATACAGAACATTTTTGTCTTTGCTCCTAAGATGGGTAGCATTATATCCAGAGACAAAGGAAACGATAAAAAAGGTATTAAAATGTTATATGAAAAGTGAAGATTTGGAAACACAGAACAGAGCTTGTGAATATTTTGCCATCGTTGGGTAAGGAGAACTCGCTTTTATTTCCATCTTTCTTCACTGATTCCATACGCAGTCTTGAACAAAGTGCATTGCAAGAAGTGTTGCAGCATGTTGTATCCTCTACAATATAATATGCTCTAATCTCCATGGGGTTGTTGGTTTCAATAACTTTTATCACTAGATTGTGATATCCTATCTGTCATTCTCATTTTTGATTGCAACACACAACAGATGCTCACTTTATAAAGACATTTGGTTGGAACAAAAACTTTCTAAACAAAACAGCCAATATATGTATCTGTTCAATCCATCTTTGAAAGGAACCTAAGGCTTGATGCGAGGTCCATTGGAACTAATTTTACCCTTTTTAGTATCAATCAGTTCCACGATAAATTCTCCATTTGTATATATACACATATCAGCTGCAATTTTCATAGCAGTACGAGCAATGTCTTCTGCACTAAGTGCACTGTGTTGCAGCAATGACCGTGCAGCAGCAACAGCAAAAGGACCACCTGAACCTATTCCAACCACTCCACCTTCTGGTTCCAATACATCTCCATTACCAGTAAGTGTAAGAGATATATTTGCATCAGATACCAACAAAAGCGCATCTAGTCTTCTTAGATATCTATCTGTTCTCCAATCCTTTGCAAGACTGACACAAGCCCTCAACAACTGACCAGGATGCTCATCCATTTTCGTTTCAAGTCTTTCAAACAAAGTCAAAGCATCTGCAGTTGTCCCTGAGAATCCTGCAATCACATCGTCACCTATTCTTCTCACCTTTCTAGCATTGGGTTTTACGACAACTGATCCCATGGTTACCTGTCCATCTCCAACCACTGCAACTTGATCATCTTTTCTCACGGACAATATGGTTGTGCCGTGCCAAGAAAGGGAGTTGTTAGAGGAGAAAAACCGTTTTATTGTGTTATGCCAACCACTTGTTGGCAATAAACGTTGTCGGCAAGTCATCATCCAATGCATCGCTGGGGACGTGTGGCTTGCGTCCTCGGCGAAAAGGAAACTATTTGGCATGGCCTTTTAGGAAATGATTGGATTATCGCACTTGTGTCTCATGATAACAAGTCTTCTACAAGTATCGGATAATGATGGAAGCAGTGGTTCGAGTTTCTATTGCATCAGTTAGTTGTAAACAGGTAGACATGCTTTTCTAGAAAACATAGGGAATAACATCCTTTTATAATATATATTGGCTTGGCTATTATTTATTCATGAGTTGTTTAAAATTCCAAAATCGTATTGGGAAGTCACGTTGAGCCTCTCAAGAAGAACATGGCAGTATTTATTCATAATTGTTTGTGGACAAAGAGACTTTCTTATTTACGAAATGCATATAACAAGGAGTTGTGTAGAGGATATGGTTTCAAGGCATCCGCGAATGGTAATAAACAATCTGTTAAAGTCACTTTTCTTCCCGAAAATGTTTCTGTTTGGGCAAACCCTGGAGAAAGCTTGTATGCAGTTGCTGAAAGAGGTGCGTCATTACTATTTTCATGCCAATACCTTCCATTAAAATACACTAGGAGGGGTTGAATTACTCTATGACTGTTCTGTTGGGGACTGTGGTGCTTGTGAAGTGGAGGTATTATCAGGGAAAAATACTCAGCAGACAAGTAGCCAAAAACGTCTATTTATTCGACCTTGTGTTGCTAAAGTTCCTTCACATAAGACAGAACTGTTTTTACATACTGTTGGAACAGATATTCCTCCTTGGTAATCACTGACAAGTGTTCGTTGTCCACAAGGAACAAGATTTATCACGAAAGCTGCTAGTAAAGCCGTTTAAATATCTTTCCTAAAGTCTAATCTCCTGGTGCAAACAGGCGAACATAACCATCAAAGCCGCAAGAAAACAGCCAAGGCAGTTCCGGATGCCAGCATATGTCAGAAACACTCTGAAATTCTGAACTTTTGTGATAGTTTTTCAAAATTTTTAGAGGTACTATTAATGGGTTTTGCAGTAAATCTTCATATACAGTCGCATGAAAGATAGCAATTGAATGATCATCTGATGCATCAGCAAAAAGTGGCAGTTTGTTATGGCAAGCAATGGTCCTCACAGAATATGAATGGTCTCGTAACTTTTTGTACGGACGACTTGATAGGTCCAAATCAAACCACATCAAATGACCTTCGCTGGAGCCTATTAGTAAATGATCTCCTGATGGATGGACACACATTGCAGACACTTGAGCAACACCAGTCAACAACTTTTTCATAAGCTTTGCATTCGACAAATTGTATATATGAACACGATGTTTGGTAGCAATAAATAGATAAGGCTTTGATGGATGGAATTCTGCCAATTGGATACTTTTAACAGATTTTGAAAATGGTGACTGACTTTGCATTTTGCTTAGTTGATGAACGGCCAAACTGCTGCCAAATGCATCTCTAATAACTACTGCAAAATAATCTCCCTTTTGATGCCAATGGAGTCGTTGAGTGTTCCTTGGATGTTCAATGACTAGAATTGTAGAACCAAGCACATCTGCGTCATCTTGTATACTCTTCCATTTGTAAGGTTGACTGTCTGTCTGGTTTGTTGTAGAAGAAAGATGACCAAACCAAGGAGATAATGACTCTCTCTGCATTGTTGCACTTGGATGCAGTAAGTTAAATGCGTTGATAATAACCACGAAACGATCGATACACGCTGCCAAAATAAGATTATCTTTCCTCGGACACCATTGAATATGCAAAATAGAATTGGCAGAAGAATTCGTCGAATATTCCTCTGATAATGCGGTATTTTCAGAATCATAAAAAGATTTGATTTTTTCTGCTAAATTGATCTTTCTGCGACAAATACCGGAAGCAATCTCCCAAATATAAAGATAGCCATCAAGACATGAGCAAGCCAACCATTGCCCTGTCGCATTTACAGAAACACTCAAAACTGCTGATTGATGAGGCCCTAAGAAAGACACTTGAGTATCTGGAAATGGTTTCAAGTCTTCTGGTGATGGAAGTTTCGGCAATAAACTCTGTAAATCTATCTGTGACTTTAGTTTACGCACTCTTGGAGCCAAGTATAACTCTACACAGCGTTCAAATATTTCTCTAACCAAATTTGTATAGATTGGAACATGACGCAGAGCTTCATAAGACTGCGGAAGGAAACGACCCCTTTCTCCTTCACGACGGCTTTTTTCAAGTTCTTCTTTGGATGGTAAATACTCCAAAGGAGGACGATAACTTTCTTGGTGACCTGGAAGTGACTTCTTAGGAGGCTGAATGTAACGACGAATAGATCTTGAGATATCAGGAGAAGCATCTTTCTCCCAAATGGACTCCTCAATATTAGTTGTTTCCAAAGACTTTTCAGACTGAATTTTGTTTCTCTGACGAATGGCACGAACAAGTCTTATAACTTGTGCTGCTTCATGGCTAGACGGAAGAAAGGCTCTCTTAGAAACATTTGGTTCTCTTACTGGTTGCAATCTCGGTTTTCCTGTCCACGAAACAACTTCCTCACCCACAAACCCACTGTTGGAAATTCCAGAAGGATTCTGCAGTCGTACTATATTTACGAGCTTTTTTAACTCGTTTCTTGATAACGCAATATCCTCGTCGTTTTTCTCATCGTAAAGATGATATACACCATTCTTAACGGTAACGGGCTGTGACGGTCGATTGGAGTGCCGTTTCAACAATCTTTTTCCATCTCTCGTGTAGCCAATATGTGATGTATCTTTATACCATTCTAGTGGAATCTGTCCTATTGTATTCTTCTTTCATCACTAGATGAAGAACTTTCTCCTAGTGTATCTTCCAGTGTCAGAACTCGATTGGCGGTGGTCATGGCCGAATCCGTCATTGGGTCGTCCATCTCTTTTCGTTCTTTTGATAATATTTTAATAGGCAATGGTTGTTCCCCATGAAACACACAAAGAAACAAAACAACAGCGAGCTATGGTGTTGTACTAAACTCATGTTGGTGATATACGTTTTGGTATGGAAATGATACTTTTCTTTATCAAGTTGATAGTTTTGTCATCGCATCGTATCTCCTACATACATCAGCCATATATTCAAGAATGAACCTTGTGATATCTATGTAAAATAAATTTTCCAACTATTGTCCAGTTTCATCAACGGATATATAGATTGGGTTTTAATCAAAAATTCATTTCTTTTGAATTTAATAAAAGCATGTAGAGAAATGAACTTGTGCGCGAAAGCATTATTTGCCAATACAGGTTACTCCTTCACTGAAAAACTAAAACAAATTCCTCAATGAACTTCAAACAAAGTGGGCAAACGCTCTCAACAACAATAACAAGTGCAGCAAACGTGTTCCGATGACTTCTTTCGCACAACATTGTATCATTTGCAATAGTTCCACTCTAACAACGGCTCAGCAATATGCATTTAAACCAATTCAAAAATATCAAAGATATATAAAACCCCAATAGAGAAAGAGACCAAAGCAAAACGGTTGCTTGCCAAAGTTGCTGTACCGACAAAGATTGATTCCATTCCACTTTTCTAGTTCCAAAGGAGCCTGTTTCTTTGAACTTTTGAATTAACTTTTCCTTCTTCTCAAATAATGAAATCAGAAACTGATGGCACTTGTCTTCTTCAGTAGGGACATCTTGCATGGGCACTTTCTCCACATGAATATGAGTAACAGGTAGCACCACAGCCTTTATCTTTTTATGGTCGTCTTTGGACGTCTCCATAAAAACACGACGAAGAAAAAACACCTTTGCCAAATTCATTCGCGTGACTCCATTCGAATCTTCTCCACCTTCATACATAATAGTGGCATTGTACAGAAATGAGATACGAGACCTCAGTATACTAATACAGGTGAAGAAGCCCTTAAATCTTGGAATGAGCACGTTTTGAAATAAAGTCAAATTATGATTCTTAGCAAATTGTTGCGACAGTGATTTCTTTTCAAGAGAAAACCTTGTACCTTCGGGATAAGTAAGAACCCAAAAATCTCGATCAGCGTTTTGCAATCTCCGAAAAGTTGTTTGGAGCTTTTCTTTGTCTGTTTGCCATTTTCGACTTAAACTAATAAGTGCTCCTGTATTAAGAGTCATCCAACCCAACATGGGAATACAACCAACTGACATCTTTCCCAGATATCGACACAGAGCGTTCGTTTGTTTCTTAAGGAGAAGAATACTTAGAACAATACTGTCCAACCAACTTCGATGGTTACAAATTACAAGGGAGCTAACTTGCCGGTCTCCAATGTCATCTCCATAAAGTACTATGCGCAAGCCTGCCACTTTTTGGGCATAGGCAATGATGTTCAGCTGCAATAGATAGAAGACGTAACTTCGACTGCCTTCAGAAAGAAACGAGAACCTTTCCCCGAAAACCCAGAATACCAAACGTGCAATGGAAAGTAATACTGTGCCAGTAAAAAGACAGCAAAAAAGTAACTGAAACAGAAACAAAAGTCCACAAACAGTCCCAAAGACACTGCGCAACACCGTCATCATAATTTTCTCATAACAAGAGAGACGAAAAGATTCTGTGCATTTTAATGCTCTTGAAATTTAAACATACGTATATACAAGAATATAATATAGGCCATCTTCTTCCAAACTATTCAATGCATGATTGTATATTTGTTTCTGCTGTCACCGAGAAAGCTCTGGTTCATTTAGGTCTTCATTATCCGTTCCAGGTCAGTTAGTTCCAACCACTTCGTAGGGAGTTTCGTGTCAATTCACAAGGTGAACAAAAACCGTTGAAATGTAAAAACCAAAACACAAGCAAAAAAATAAAGAGCACATCTTTCTTTGTACGAAATCTTAGGAATGCCAGAATTATAACGTTCTTTCCTCAATTCACTATTACTGAACGCCAAACTATAGCTCCTTCCCACAGGTTCCTTCTTTCTAATTTTCGCTGGAGCATTCTTCCAAACGGACAGTCTCTGAACGCGTGAAAACATTGTCAAAAACGCTTTCCAGTAATGGAAGAACTTGCTTATTCGGCTTCCAAATGAATGCGTGCAACAAAAATTAATAACAAACCGTTAAATGAATTTGAATTTCAATGACGTGTCGTTTTAGAAGACATGCTCTCAATTTTCGGAAGAGAAGATCCTCTCGTGATATTCACTTTACTAGTACAAATAGTATATTATATTAAAAAGAATTATCTGTTTTTCAACTCTTCAAGTCTATTAACACCGATTTTAATTGTCGACGCCTTAGTAACTGAAGGAGGATCCATAGCACCTGCAGTCTTTACAACGGGTATGACTGGGGCACGGACAGGGCCTTTTAAGTCACTTAGGCGAGAGTGACCACCTGTTGCTGCCACGGAACGTGGACTATCCATAGCTTCTCTAACGTTCTTATCCTTTCTAAAGGTAATACTACCTTTGATGTCTGTAACGTCGCTACTGCGTCTTATACCTATAGCAGAAGATATTCCATCAGAGTATTGAGGAACTCCTACTTTACGAATCAACATTTGCATCATTTGGTTTTTTTCTTCTAATTCTTTCTCATATCGAGCTATTTCTTCCGTCTTCTCCTTTAGAATGCTCTCATATTCGAGTATTTTCTTTTGTTGGGAACTTACTTTCTCATTAGCACTTATCAACTCGTCCCGAACAACTGCTAGTTCTTCCAACGCTTCAGCTAGTTTTCGGTGGACATCATCCTTTTCTACTCGTTTGGAACTAACTGCTATTTTAACGTTTTCTTTAGACGATGGGATTGCTTCCCTGACGATAGAACTTGTATCCGTAAACGGTTCATCATATCCCTCTTCAATAGGCCCTCTTCTTGACATATCAGTCTTCATCATTTCTTCCAACAAAGACTTCCCGGGAAAGGCCTCACCCCCCAGACTAGAAGCCACTGCATACTTTGTTGCCCTATCAACAATTTCTTCTTCTTGAATTGCTTCGTCTTCAGTTTCGTCCTCGTCTTCGTCAACATCTGAGTCCTCTTCTGCTTCCTCTTGTAAGCGACTTTCCAAACTCTCTATCTGATGAACAATTTCCAGAGGCCTATTTGATGTCTCGTCTGCCCATCGAACACGAGCCTTTGTGCGGAAAGTATTCTTGGCCAAAAAGTCCATAAAAGTTCCTGTTGCTCTCCCAGCTTTCTTATTTCACTATAAAACGAAAGAAAACCCACCTCTCTTTGTCTCCAGCAACAATTTCTTTAACGGCCTACACCAATAGGTTGAGATTTGGTAAGGTCATTTGTCAGTTCATCCCAGCTCTTAACGAGGAGAGGATATTTTGGTGGCACAGTGGACAAAGCTGTGTAATTAAACTCCTTTATACATTATAGTGATTTTTAATGTATGAACTGTGACATGAAAGTGGCTGACTGAGAGAAGAATGTAGTTTGCTTAGTAATACAATGGACCTTTTCCTATTTTCTAAAAGACTTTCAATTTGGACCACCTTCTTTAAACGGATCAATTGAATACGGAGGGAATGATTTGACTTATTAGTTGGTTGAGGGAACATCAATGGCTAGTGGAATGAACAACTTACTGTTGGAAACCTTTCCTAGAGACCCTCCTTTGAGTTATCTCATATTTTATGGCGCTGTAGCAGTTCCCTTATTTGTACTTGATGTTTACGTGTTTCTTGCGGTGCTTCACTTAAACCCACTTACTTCAAGTATTTCTATAGCTGTTGGTACAGTAGCGGGAGTTGTTCTTCTAGCAATCTCCTACCACAAAACCGCTTATGCAGTGTGGTCAAGGTTAGACCGTACAACAGATCCTCCGTCGAAAAGTTCATTCAAAGGGAAAGTTTCTTCCTATGAAGTAGCCGTCAAGGAGCACCAACGCAGGCTAGAAAGAACCTCCATTAGTTATAGCATAATGTTGAACAACGGAATATTTCAGTCGTTCGTACTTACTATCGGCTTCTATCTTTTGAAAGACAAGGTAACTAGCTTTCTATTTTCGTTATTGAGTTGATGGCTTGTTGTCCTAAACGTAGATTCCGGACGAACTGAACTTTATTATAACTATAGTGTTATCTGCAATATTTGTTCGGCTGAATTCAGAAAGCTCTTTTAAATCCGTTCACGCTTAGGGCAATCTCAAGGAAGTACTTTCATTCAAGATCCAATAAACGTGACATATTGAAGAGCGAGTTGCTAATGGTTTAGAATAATCACTGGGTTTCTGAGCTCGAACAAACAACTTTAGATAGTAGAAACAGGTCGGTAGCTTCCAAAATCACATAATATCGCAATCATACGGTGCTACATAAGACAACTACGTTGGTTACATCTACTCATTCGAGAACACTTTATTCTACGGCAAGTCATTTGACGCTTCCTAAGGTAAAGTATCTCATCGATGCGCATCTATTCCACAGTAAAACAGAAAACTGCTTCAACAATACAGCAACTTTCTCAACCACTCAAATACAAAATAAAAGGTTCAGTCTCAATCATCTGATTCTTCATGCAACCTTTCTACATCAAAAGGTTCACGATTCGGTGGAACCACCTTTGACCATAATAACAACGACTCTTCCAATTCCCCCAATGTTTGATGCGTTGGTTGTGCTTCCTCTTTCTGAGGATTTTCTGCGTTTCTCACCTGTGCAGCATATAAAACTTGATCGAGATACTCATAAAATGGAAGCAAGACGTCATAAAACAAGTCTGGATCTATCTCTGACGGAATTTCAAAGTTCGCAATATTGGAAGATATTTCACAGCGTTTACTCAAAGGATAGACAGCAGTTTCTTGTGGATACATCAGCTCCGTCTGTTCTTCTATTCCCAGTTCCTCTAGCTGTTTATCTATATCTGTAAACAAACCTTTCCAAGCAGCTTTCTTCTTTTTCGTCTCTTTACATGTCAATTCTTTATCGAGTATTCCCAAGAAGAGAAAGAACCTTGTGATAGGTGATGCATCCCGTCTAGAACGAAAGTCAAAGCCACAGTCAACAAATAAAGTGAAAAATAACAAACTGTATAAAAAGTAACCGTACAAAACAAGAGCACCAATTCTTACAATAATCCAACATGCCACAGGATTTGATGTCCATGACAATGGCAGTCCTCGGTTCACTCTTACTGATGTTTGCAAGGATTTAACTAGTCCTTCTTTTGTCATGACACTTCCCAGAGTTTTCTTAGAGACCAATAAAAACATCCAAAGACATCTCTTCAGCATTCCAATGAAACAAACACAAGTAGCTAGAAATCTCCAATAATTGATTATCAATGAGTAACGAACATCAAAAAGATTGGACACTGCTAATTCTTCATTCAGGTCCGACCACGACCATAATACTATTGGAACATAGACTCCAAGTAGTAATCCTTCCACTACGGGTCTCAGATATATATGCCCAAACTGAGACACCACGAAAGCTACTCCTTGTGCAACGAGCACCAAAAAATAAGATACAAGTAAGCGACGATAAGTATCCTTCATTGACAGCTTAGCCAAGAAAGTATATAAAAACAGTATGGTGGGAATATAATACGCAGTCCAGGAATAGTACAAGTTTTCCCATCGGAAAATCCGTGCAAGGCACTCACACAACAACGAAACGAGCCAATTTAAACGACTAATATGAGCAATACATAAGAAACATAATAAAGTCACGGATAATAAACACCAGTATGTCAAAAGCGTTGGAAGTTGCCATCTCTCCGAGTTACATACCTGGAGCAACTGTTTCTGCGTTTGAATATCCAAGCTTGACGTGTTTTTATACCTGTATGCCTTTTGCAACATGCGAACAAAGTTGGCAAATGAACCACCATTCGCTGCTTTCCATTCTTCTTCATAAGAAATTTGTTCCAGGTCTTGATGTAACGACAACCTTTTGCTACTCAAAACTCGTACGGCCGCAGATATTGCGTTTGATAAGGAAGATAAAGGTCTAAATAAAGTTCGATGCTTCTCACAAGACATTCGAAAAAAGCATTTTCTAAACGTTGAAAGTTGCCTTCTGTTTGAGTGTTTCCAATACCTACACTGCTGCTGCTTGAAGCAGAATGATTGTCTCTGTGGTCGAGTCACAAACGGAAAGGAGGCAGCAGTACAACGTGAATATCCCCAACAATAACTAGTTGCAAACCCCAAAAACTGTGGCGACTTTGCAGAGTGTATTCTTGCACATGAGTTCTTGTTCAGCTGTGCAATGAAAACGTCTCGGCTCGGTAACCGATGAGAATCGTCCATGTCATTCAGTCGCCTTTGCTTCCCAATTCATCAGTTTACACCATCTCTAAGATTTTTATTTGTTTCACTATTCTGTTTACTGTTCATGAGTAGTACTACATCATGCCACATCATACACCACTGCTTGCTATCAGGAAATGTCATCCTTATTGGATATACTTTTCAAGTATTGCTGTGTTTCTTTCATTTGTTTCAACATGGATTCTTCTTGTTCTATCCCGCGTAGTCTTAAATACCGAAGAGGAGACATTCTTTGGCCAGTTGCAGGACAAAAGGAAAATCTTCGACGAAGTTTCGGTTCTTCATTAGAGGACAAGGTTTGTCTCAACAAGACCGGAGACTGAAAGTTTTTCGATTGTAAATATTTTTTCAATTTAGTCAATGTTTGTTGTTTTTCCAATAATCTGTCCAATTTCGCTAGGAATGTTTCCAACTTGAAGTGAATATCTGTAATGGTATCAGAACACTCCAGAGATGAGATCATATTTATCATAATTTGTTGCAAATGGTTCTCGTCGTAAATACTCGTTTGAACATAAACATTCTTGTCTTATATGAAGTCTTAAGACACATGGATCATTTCAATGAAAAACAAACCCTTACCGTATAATGTCACTGGCTCCGAGAAAGAAAACTTCAACACATTTTCTGTTATGCACCGAGGACCAGCAGCTGCGTCATTTTCCACAGTCCAATCTTTAATATTTCTTTCTCTAACAATCTCTCGTGTTCTTTCCAAAAGTATTTCTACATTTGAACAAAGAATCTCTAAAGGTTCAAAGATATCTGCGAGAGAATGGTATGAAGAATGAGAATAGTTAGCAAGAGAGTCTAATGTACATGTTTGCCATCCTCTTCCCTCTGAATGTTTCTCACCGGTTCCAACTGAGTAATCGTTTCAAAAACGTTACTCAATTCTGATACCATCTTATTCCACTCTCCATGAATGGCAGATAAATATCCAACAGAAACTTGTTTCCAGCGCTCATTCTCCAATACAAAACCTTCAAATTGACCTTTCCACAGTCTTATTTCACCAAACAAGCTTTCTTGTGTTTCCAAAAACACTTCGTATAAACGCTGATACTTCCATTCTACTTTATTCTTCTCATCTTCCACTTGCTGCCATTTATTCTTCCATTCAGCACTTTCCTTTTCCAGCTGCTGGCTATATAGCTCATGCTGTTCCAAAAGATCAGTAATATATTCAATTTGATTACCAAGATTTAAACAATCTTGATAAACAGTTTCATATTTTTCAGCGTACGTTCTCATCTCTTTTTCCATGGATGCTTTCTCTGATTCAAATTCTGCAACTTGCTTTTTCTTATCTTCTTCTATCCAAGATTGTTTATCATTCATTAGATTCAGTTCTCCATTCAAGCTTGAAACTTTATTCTTCTCTTCCTCTAGCGCTTGCTTCGTGTTTGATAACTCTTCTTCTAAAGATGCACTGATAGATAACTGCTCCATTGCTTCTATTTCCAATTTCTCTCGAGCCTCCTCAACATCATTTAAACGACTTTGAATGGATTCCAATTTACTCTTGGAGCTTTCTTCTTGTTCATAAAAAGAGCGAAGAAGACTTTCTTTTTCTTCCTCTAGTGCATCAATTGTCTTCCTTGTTTCTTCTAGTTCACTGCATAATGCTTCATAACATTTACTATTCTGAACATTCCTCTCTGTATCCTCCAAAAGCTGTTGATCTATCCATTCCAAAAACTGTACAGTTCCACTCGAAGCTTCTATAAGATTATTCAATCTTTCTTGATAGTCCTGTAACATGTGGGTATTTTCTTCCAATGTTTGCTCCAACTGTTCATTACTCTGTTCTCTTTCCTTGATAAGACTTTCCATTTGTTCTGTTTCTCTTGCATGCAACTCAACTTGTTCCTCAACCATTTTCACTGCTTCTTCTTCTACTTGTATCACGCGTTCCCGTTCAACATCTCTTTCTTGCTCCAAATTCGAACAAGTCTCTTTCAATCTCTCCAACTCATCTGTCAAATTCTGTAAATGATACTCATATTTCTCCTTTAAATGATGCATCTCTTCTTCTACCTGACAATCTAAAGTCCCATCTTCTTTGATGCAATGCTTTTCAAAAGTCAATGTCTTCCATTTCTCTTGCTCCAAAAAGAGTTCGCGTTCTGTTTGTTCATATATACTGTTTCTTTCTTCCAGAGCATGAAGAATGCCTTGCTCAAGCTCTGTGATGCGTTCAATAGATATACTACTGTCGTCAGCCTTTTCATTATCATCAGACACAGGCACAATCTTCTTATACAAATATTCAACCACCTGAAAAGCAGCATTCCGTTCGCCTTCTGTGGTTTCTAGCGCTTCTATCGCTTCATCACGTAATATCTCTGCTTCTTCCAAAGCATCATATGTCAACGAAATATCTTCTTTTAACAATTTGATTCGATAGACTAGTTGATCCCAGTCACTCAATTCACTTGACAGTATCCTTAAAAACTCTTCTGTGAAGGAAGGATGTTCCCAGTCATTGGGAAGGTGAGGATAGCTAGTTTCATCTCCTTGAATAACTCCCTGTAACTGCACTCGCCACCTTATCCAAGCATTTAATGCCTCCATCAAATGAGTCATAAAATAAGAAGGAAATACCAGTGTCGGTTCAGTCTGAGTACTTTCGATCAGGTGATCCACGTGTGACTTTTCATAAGCTTCGAAACCTTTGTCAGTTCCTTCTTTTACTGCGTCAATGAATGCATTTACTAGTATTAACAATCTATAGGTCCAAGTAGGAATATGAGTTTCAACTTGGGCTCCACTCTCTAAAGCGTCCAATACGTTCTCTATATCCACCTTATAATTGCTTAAACACGGACTTGCTTTCAGCAGAATTTTCCGAGCCTCTGGCAACAGGTCACTGCAAGTCACAAACATGGCTTGTTCTCCAGAAAAATGTTGGTTCTCAGTTGTTCTCTCTAGTTCTATTTGTGACAAGCCCATCCCATTCTTTTCACTCTTCCAAGCTTGTTCCCTATCAACACTTTCTTTTTGTTCGAGTTCTTCCTTTAGAGAACGTATTACCGTACGTGCACTATTCAAAAGTTCATTCTTCTTGTCCAATTCTTCCTTCAACTCCTTATCAAGCGCATAGTAGAACTCTCTTCGCCAGCCCTCTCATCCTCTTCATAATCTTTTCTTCCAGTGCATTCTTCCAAGTGGAATACTCGTAACCGAAGTCCAAAGTTTGCCTTTTTTAATCTTTCTATTTCAGCGTCTTTTGGATCCAAGTTTTCCAGAGAATATTGACTGGTAGTTGAATTCCCAGTTTGGAAGTAGTGTTCTTCAAGAGGTATCTGCATGGAAACTGTGTCGTTTGCCATAACGATTGTTTTAAAGAAACCCAACCAATTCAATAAACTCTTTCAAGTTGTCTTGGCATACTACTCGAACAGACATTCATCTTCAACAAGACATTGTGTTAAAAGAAATCAATCTGAACGATTGAAAAACGTCGCTATGGCTGTGAAGTGAATAATCCAATGAACTATTATACAGAGACAACTATTTTAATCATTCTTCTTTGAAAAGATTGCAAGAGTTTCTAGGAATTTCAAGTTGTATATAAATGATATTCTGAACCACGCCCAATACGTGCAGTATTTTCCATAAACACAATTACTCTTTGCTTCGGTCAGCTTATCGAACAACTATTTTAGGCTACATAGGCGATACAAAGTTGATGAAAACTCTTATACAGTCAACTACAACCGAAAAAGGGTTTTGATGACCTTTTGAAAAGGACTTTGGGTTATATTGCAGAAAAGGGAAGAATCCAAAGCTGCCAAACAGTGTATAAGAAACCTCTAACTCTTCAAACGTAAGAAACTTACTTTATTCAATCCAAAAGGTTGGTTCGAATATGTTCTTGTATCCAAAAAAACCAAAATATGAAACACAAGTGGCTTCCATTGTCTTTTCATGTGCTGCGCATCGGCCTATATTAACTTTTGATCCATTACACCATTGTTGCCAGTGGATTCCTTCTTGTCAGTCCGTTTCCATGCAACAGGCTATGCTGGAAACACAGTCAGTCAGTCATTTTGCACCGAAAAGTGGGAAAAAAGAGGCTTTAAAAAAGGCGTCGGCAAAGGCAGCAAGAAAATTGCGTTCCTTAGGACTCGATGCCAGTCAAGGTGAACATTAACGGTCTCCTGTTCACAACAGTTCTTACTTAATTTTCTACAGAGAGACCAAATGTACCTAAAAAAGAGAAAAAAACGGTTGTAGGTCCGGTGGCCATGCAGAAGAGGATGCGAACGGCAGCAGACAAGGAAATGCTTAGAGCACAAGTTGTCGTTCCCGACCGTTCTGGTGGAAACGAAGCTCCACGGGTAGTGGTTGTGGTAAGTTGTACAAAATATTGATAACATTGAGAACAACTAAGAATGGCGCCATCACAAGATGGGTCCAAAAGGCGTTGGGAAATCTACAGTAATTAGGTGTTTGGTGAAACACTATACAAAGCGCAAAATAGGAGAAATAGTTGGACCCACTACTGTAGTAAGTGGAAATATGAGGCGCTTGACTTTTTTGGAAGTATGTTTGATATATCAACAAACTTGCATTACTGAAAATGTCTTAGGTAAATGGTGACCTTCCTGCCATGATAGATGCTGCAAAGATTGCAGACCTCGTCTTGTTGGTTATTGATGCAAGTTTTGGCTTTGAAATGGAAACTTTTGAGTAAGGATGAAATTTTATGCTTCTGTCCATTTCGCATTTATCGAGTTTGAAGGTTCCTTAATATCTGTGCAGTGCACGGAATGCCCCGAGTTATTGGTATCCTTACTCACTTGGACAAAATTCGAGAAGGCAAAAAGATGAAAAAACTAAAGAAAGAAATCAAAAATCGTTTCACTACTGAGTTAACCCCCGGAGCAAAACTCTTTTGTTTTTCTGGGTTGACTGTAGGAGGAGAATATCTTAAACGAGAAGTTCTTAATTTAGCTCGTTTCATATCGGTTACCAAATTTCGAATAATATCTTGGAGAAATGAGCATCCTTTCATATTGGTTGATCGGCTAGAAGATAAGACCCCTGAAAATGCCACTGGAGATTCTTTGAGAACTGTTGCATTCTTTGGATATTTGCGAGGAACTTATCTTCGAGCACCACAAAGTAGTTCTTTCCAGGTAGTGCACGAAAATTTCATTGTTTGTAAGATATTTCATTTGTCTTTTATAGATGCATTTGCCAGGTGTAGGAGATGTGTCAGTATCAAAGGTAGAGATGTTGGCTGATCCTTGTCCAGCACCTGGAGCTGCTCAAGCTTCAGGCCAGAAGAAAAGGTTGTCAAATAAAGAGCGTTCTATACATGCACCTATGGGAGAAGTATCGGGAATATCTTACGATCAGGATGCTATCTACATCAATCTTCCAAAACAAACTATTCGTTTTTCAGCAGATGTCAAGCCAGAAAGTGAAGGAGAAGTGATGATTCGTCATTTGCAACAGATATCGGTTCGTATTGTTAGATTGATTGTCCTATATTGAAAACTTAGCAAGGCCTGATAGGACACTATGGATGAGAAACTGGAGAATGGCAAGCTGGATCTTTTGAGAGAAAGTCTTTCTGCAGTAAAAACGAATGCTAGTGAGAATGAGGAGGAAAAGAGACAGTCAGTCATATCTCATCGTTCCTTGGATATGGACGATGATGACCATGTGACTTTGAGAGATAGAGAGAGTTTGTCTGAACAAACCAATGAAGAAGAAAGTAACGATACGTCCGAAGATGATTGGATATCACAGGTTGGCGAAGAGACACAAGTAGAGTTGTCGGATAAGAGTCCCGAACCAAAGAACTCACTGGAATCAACTCAAAAAAGAATGAAAGCTTTAGAAAAAGGAATGAGTTTTGCAAGGCGCCCGAGCAACTTGTCCAAATGGATATATAATACAAATTTGTCTCCAAGTCGAGTATGTGATATGAATCATGAGGCATTCATTAGAATGTCCTCTTTTGCTGAGGATTCAAGTCGGATGTCCATCCAAGAGTTGTTAGAGATAAATAGTGCTGCGAAAGAACAATTGAAGAAGCACTTTTTAAATAGAGAGACCTTTGAAAATAAAGCTTCTGGAGATGAACAGGCTGCAAGTCAGTCCAGTTTTAGTGATGATGAAGAAAATACCTCCATGGAGTCTGAAATTGAGTCAAGCATAGACTCTGAGGATGAAGCTTCCACTGGAGAGAATGCATTGCAAGGTATGTTAGAAAACGAGAAAGATTAAAGGATACTTTACTATGTTATCCGTAGATGATAGGCTTGAAGAAAAGATGCAGAAAAAGATGGCTTTTGATGCTGCATATGATGCTAAAGTATTAAATGGCCAATCAGGAAAGGAAGCAGATATGGAAGATATGTCTTTTGACGAAGCATTAAAACGAAAGATTCTGGAAAGAGAAGCAAAAAGGAAGCAAAAATTATCCAATTTAGATGAAGAAAGTCGACGAGCAGTGGAAGGCTTTTCACCTGGCTCGTATTTGCGTCTGGAAGTCACTAATGTTCCCACAGATTTCGTAAGTTTCATTATATGTCCATATCTTCGTACTCATATTTTGTAGATTCGTTACTTTAATCCTTTTTATCCGTTGTTATTGGGAGGTTTTAAAGTTGGAGAAGAACAGTTTTGTCATGTGAAGGCAAGATTAAAGCGACATCGATGGAGAAGAGGCTTGTTGAAATGCAAGGATCCTCTAATATTTTCAATTGGTTGGAGAAGATTCCAATCCATTCCAGTCTATGCGCATGAAGATCCAAACGGTAGACAGTGTTTTCTGAAATACACCCCAGAACATATGCATTGTGATGCTATCTTTTGCGGTCCGAGAATGGCATTAGGAACCGGTGTGGCTTGTTTTCAAAAGTTAGACGGTCCAAATACTAGTGATTTTCGTATTGCCGCATCGGGATACCTTTCAGAAGTTAATGGCGAGTTTCGAGTCATGAAAAAGTTAAAGTTAGTTGGAGAGCCATTGAAGATATTCAAGAATTCAGCGTTTTATTCGAGGAATGTTTCATTCAGAATTAGAAGTGTCTAAATATATTGGTGCAAAAATTCGGACAGTTTCTGGTATAAGAGGTGCCATTAAGAAAGCACTTAAAAGCCCTCCTGGAAGTTTTCGTGCAACTTTTGAAGACCGTATACTCATGAGTGACCTTGTTTTTTTAAGGGCATGGCGAAAGTAGAGTTGGAGAATTATTGTGTTGATGTACAAGATCGCTTACGGCCACCATCAAGTGAAATTTGTCATTTAATGAAGACATTGAGAGAGTTACGTGTAGAAAGACAAATTCCTATTCCACAAAAAGAAAGACTCGGAGTACCGTCCGATTGTTGAGCGGCCGGCCAAGAGACGTTTCAATCCATTACATATTCCCAAGTCTTTGCAAAGCTGCTCTCCCATTTGCTAGTAAACCTAAGCAAAAGCTACCAAAAGAGAAGCAATCCAAAGTGGATAAGGAGCTATCTGTGGTAATGGAACCGAAAGAACGACGAGAACGGCAGCTTATACAAATGTTGAATACGATAAAGAATGAAGGTACCAAGAAAAGAAAAGAAAATGCTGCAGCTCGATTGGCAGCTAAATTGAAAGCAAAACAGAAGGAAGAAGAAGAAAAGCTTGAAAGAAGAAATGAAAGAAGAAAACGTCGATATGCTTTACAAGGTGCAGCAGAAAAGCGTCACAAGTCTTAGAAAGTGATGATACAACAAATGATGGTCATGGAAGAATAAAGGCCATGAGCAATGAAGGCTGTCCTGTAAAGTATAATAGGTGGAATGATGAACAACCCAAACGAATAAATATCACAATGGAAATCCTTTTCATATGAAAAAGAAAATGCATTCATAGGCAACACCAAATTCGTCGATTGCTACTTTTGAGAAACATATCCTCTATAGACATGGAACAGGACAAAGAAGGTCCTGTACTTCTTCGTGTAAGCGAAAGAAAGAGGAAACTCCTTTACCATTTTACAAGTACAACTTTTTGTCAAACAAACTGGCAAAGTTGAATTCTAATTCTTCACAAAGGGATACATTGGAAACTTCACAACGGAGAAAAAGACTCTTCTCCCATGTGATAACTTTGCAAGATACAAATGGCGACGTGCAACCCTATAAAGACACCATGAACCAACTGTATTGTCCAAACAAAAAAAGAACTATTTCTTCAGCAGCGGAAAGTACAGAAAACACACAAGATTGGTTTTCCGGTGCAAAAATATTGGATTTGGTTTCAGAAAGACCAATAAGGTGTTCTTCAATATCTTTGAATGGGAAGGTTTTGGACAGAGAATACGTTGGTCAACTGATACCTAACCCTTTTGCTCAGTTTTCAAACTTGTCGGATGACGAGGTCTACGACTTGTATCAAACAACTATGGCAACTGACTTGGATACATTTGACGATACGACGTGCATTCGGGTACGTGCAGACGACTGGGAAAACGCTTTTCTAATAGAAGGAAGTGAAGATGAATATGAAACGAGCGATAGCAGCAATCGAACGTTCGACTATCCCGATACCCCATTAATGACTGATGATGAAGAGAATGACTCAGAACTAAATGATGAGGAGCTATCTTCACCTTTATGCCTACCGAAAGAGTTATTAAAGTCATTGAAACGAACAACTATAGAGAGCAGTGATTCTTCATTAGACAACTGGAAGAGTGACCAGGACGACGATCAGTGGTGAGATGAAATATTTTACACCGCTAAAAGTATACAGAAATAACAAGTCCAACGTGCAATTATTCTGTTCTGTCCTTCTCCTGAACAGGAGAAACAACTGGAGACTGGTGAGAAATTAGTCCACGAATGGAGATATCATAGACAATTTCTTCTAACTTCTTAACATCGTATTTCATTCCATCTACACAACAAATCAGCATATGATACTTGTGAATATGAATTCTCCTACCAAAGCGTCTTCTCAAATAATCGTTGCGAAAGTTGAATAAACGGAAACCTGCAGCTACTTGAGATGCAAATTTGGCTGCGCTTACAGCAAAGGCAGTATCCCCAAGTGTTACTCTATTTAGACTTAATCTTGCCAACTCACTTATCAGATTGCAAACTCCCAATAAATAATCTTCTAGTTCTATTCTGACAGCAAGCCCTCCTGCCTTAGGTTTTAGAATGGTTCCAAGTGTATTCATATCTGCCAAACACTGGTTTTCCAAATAATACACCAAACAAGCCATAAACACTGACTGAGCAAGTGAGTTTCTCCACAATTCATTATACTTATAGTATTCGTCACGAGGAACCTGCTGTTGGAGTCTCACAAAGCCTGTTGCTACTTCAGCTAATGCATCGTAACAGGACGGTAGCTTGGAAACCAGGTGTCTTTCTTGATGTAAGGATTCAACTAACATAGCTGCGGATCGCACAGTAGCATCGCATTGATCACGGAGCTCTTTGAGAGCTTCTCTAACTTGCATTTCCTTTTCTAGCTGTTCGTTTAAACCAAAAAATATAGAAGAGTCCATAGCTAAGGATGGTTTTAATGATGGAAAGAGAATAAGCGTTATTTACTGGAGCTCAAAGAGAATATAAAGTTATCAGAAAGAAAGGTCAAAAACACTGTTTCGTAGGAATTTGGAACATTAAAATTTAGTCATTATGTGGCCATGAATGCCTTTTGTTTCTGACCAACGGATCAGTAAGATAGATACAGGTATATTGTTAGGTACGTGAATCATGCTAGGATCAGAGAAACAGTTATGTGAGAAAATTCAGGACTGCGTCTATTATTACGTATGAATGAACACTGCTACAAACGTCTTGCATGACAGGTCTTTTGTTGTCAAAATTTTAGGGTAAATAAATGCTACTGAATCTTGCGTCAAATTAATTCTTCTGAGCTTCATTTGTTTATAAAGTTGTCACAACTGTAGTTGATTGTAGAAACAGTGGAAACACCTAGGAACTGTACGCCAGTACGTGTTATCACAGTACAGAGAACTGTACAGTTGCAGACTTTTTGAAAATATTTGCAAATTCACTTAGAGCGTTCCATCCGATTCCCTTATTTGTCATAAAGAATAAGCAAAGATATTCCAAATATCCTTAAATACTTTGTTTGTCTATAGTTCTGTATTTTCTAGAATCTTTTCATACTTCAGTTTTTCTCATGAAGAAAACATTTCAAACATGAGGTTTTTCTGGTGTCATACTTATCGATTGGGCAGGCTGAAGATTTCCAAAACAAACATTCAAGTATCTCATAGATACATATTAGTATTCGTATATCTCCAATTATAAGTACCAAGGCTGTGTCGCTTTGGATCTTCGTTGCCCATGGCCAAAAGTCAATTGTTCAAGTTGAGAGAAACTTCTCCATTTTAAGTAGAAATACACTGACACAGATTTCTTCGTTGGTTTTTCCTGCCACTCATGTTACAGAACAGACCTTTTGAGCCAGTAAACGTTTATGAATATGAAATACTTGCAAAGACCAAGTTGCCAAAGATGGTACTTTTGCCTCGAATATCAATTATACGCACCTAACCCTTATTCAGGCTTACGACTATTATGCTTCTGGTGCGGAACGACGAGTACACATTAGAAGACAATGTTTTGGCTTTCCGAAGATTCAGGTTGCGTCCCACGGGTGTTGATTGATATATCTTCGCAAGATATTTCACGAACCATTCTCGGTATCCCATGCAGTTTCCCGTTGGTTATTGCACCATCAGCTATGCAAAAATGGTAAGACGGATCACTCGCTTTTTCTTCATTTCCACCAAGTTGACGGCAATTATTTTTAAGGCTCACTCCGATGGAGAGCTTGCAGTGGCAAGAGCAGCTGCCAGAAATAACATAATTGTTACCCTTTCGTCCCTATCGACCTATAGCATTGAGGAAGTCGGACGTGTAGCTCCGCAAAGTCCTAAATGGTTCCAATTATATGTTTATAAAGACCGAGAGGTTACAAGAAGACTCGTAGAGAGAGCAGAAAAGGCAGGATATAGGGCTATTGTTGTGACTGTAGACACTCCGAAACTAGGAAGACGGGAAGCTGATGTTCATAACAAATTTGCATTGCCTGAGCATTTGTCATTTGCAAACTTCGTCGAGTGGTTAGAAGAAGACAGAAAGAAGACGAAAAAAGTAGATGGTTCCGGATTGGCAGCTTACATTGCTTCCTTGTTTGATCCGTCACTTTCTTGGAGCACATAGCGTGGCTGAAGGGAATTACTTCCTTGCCTATTCTTTTAAAAGGAGTTGTAACTGGAAAGGATGCAGAATTGGCAGTTCTTAGCGGAGTTGCTGGTATAATAGTCAGTAACCACGGAGCTAGGCAATTGGATGGTAGTCTGGCAACAATTGACTGTTTAGAAGAAGTTGCTCAAGCTGTACAAGGAAAAATTCCTGTCCTTATGGATTCTGGTGTTCGTCGTGGCACAGATATAGTGAAGGCTATTGCACTTGGTGCTCAAGCAGTCTGTATTGGTCGAGCAGTACTATGGGGACTTGCAGTAAAAGGAGAAGAGGGTGTTCATCATGTCATCAACTTATATCGTGACGAGTTTGAACTCGCCTTGGGTCTTCTTGGATGTCGTTCGGTTGATGATATCCGTAGAGAAATGGTAACTCGAGTAGGCTGGATCACTGAGCTGCCGAAGCCAAAAAGACCAATCTCTCCTGAAAGTTTTCCAGTGCCAGAGTATCCATCTCGAATGTAACATGGAGGCTATTTACACTGCATCAATGTCGTAGAAGAAAAGAAATGATCTCGTGATTTCCCAGAACGTTTTCATTGCAGAAACGACATAATAAAGCTTCTGTACTGTTCTCTTATAACTTACTTAGAACTTATGTAAACTGAAAAACTCGTGGTTGCCTAGAGGCTCAGAGTGGTAGAAACTTCTTTTTGTTAAATACTATTGCGGCTGGGACATAACGCGTACAAACTGGATACGTCCTTTTCTCTTATAGATTTGTTCTAACATCGAGTCTTCGCACTTCCCAAACCTCCGATGCTGGAATTTGTCATTACCTTCCTTCCACTAAGGACTTAAATTTCCTCAAAAGATTTTAAGATAGATAATTCCGATGCATTTGTCACTCTCTTGCTCGACCCGAATATATCGGTAGAAGAAAGAAAGATCCAAAGAATAAGTACCTCTACTCCTTTGAACTTCAAGTAGTTGAAAAACTAACTACAAAGGGCATCTCCTGTCCCTACAGCTTCCTTCTTGTGTCCATATCAATCTTTGATAGGTTAAATCATTCTCAAGAGGACTGCCTTCCCTAAAATAGGCTTGAAATACATGTGTGGCCTTTTCCAATAGATATGAGAATTCACCGTCGGCTGTCCGTATAATGCTTTCCTACATATCCCGAATGAAAAAGTCTGCCTACATCGCAAAGCACAATGCAAAAACCCAAACTTTGTAAATATTTACATTTAGCATCCATCTGAAGCACTTTCAATAGGTATTGACTATACAATTTGGCTTTCAAATAGTTTCTGACGCTAAAAACCTCTATGCCTTAAGGATGTGGCTTATTCTTTGCAGTCAAGGAGCTCTATGCATGGTCAGAACAGTTCAGCAAGTATAATAAAAAGATGAACAATGGCTTGAAAACCCGTCTTTTCAGCTCAAGAAAACGGTATCTGACAAAATTAGAATTTTAAGAAAATGTTTTGTGTAATAACCTGTGCTGATACAAAGAAATTATTTCAAATGCTGCCGGAATATCATGCCTAGGCATTCACTGACTGTCAGCCGCGAAGAAAAAATGTTTGTTGCATGTTTCGCGCCAAAAATGGGAGTTGTATCTTCTTTTCATTATGAATTCACTTGAAACATTATCCTGTCTTTCTACTTGTTTCTTTTAGCAATGTCCCGTACAACTTTACTACCTTTCCACTGTAATCTCTGTGCCTCAGAATTGACCGATAACGGTAAGTGAATTCTTTCGAGATATCAAATGAAGTTTTTGGGAACTAATGGTTTCAAGATGCTATATTTACTTCATGCGGCCATCTGTTCTGCAACCGAGGATGCACACGTTTGAGTACAGGTGATAGAGGCCGCTGTGATTACTGCGGTGAAGAATGCGAAACATGCTCCTTATGCAGTCAGGGACTAGGTCTCCCGGAGGAGACCAGAAAATACCTGTTTTCCTCACCAGAAGAAGAGTTACAGCAACTCATCAATATTCTTGCTTATCATCGACTCCAGAGAGATATTTATATTCAAAATGTACGCAATATCATACAGCAGAAAACGGAATCTATAAAAAAGGCACAAGAAGATGCTATGGCAGGACAAAATGCTCTGCGACAGATGGAATTATATCGAGAAGAAATCAGCCGGCTGAAAAAGGAAGTGCAATCTCTTGCATCTGAAAACCAGGAGTTGAAAAGGAAACGAGGATATCACGAGGGTCGTTTGACGAGTCCAACAGCAAGCAATAACTCTGCTCAAACCAGAAGCATCGACCGAAATATCAGAAGCAATTGCGTGAGTCCTCTCTATAAACCTCTGACAATGGTAATAACCAGGTGTTATTCTTCCTATTTACTAACTTTACTGTTTTCTCAAGATACTTTCTACAGAACACCTCGATCAGCAGTATATAACAGAAGCGGTCAGTTTTCTAGAAGTCCAATCTCACTTGATACAGCGAGAGAGCTGAGAACGAAAGGGTACAGTTTACAAACACCGTCTCAGGGAAAAAGCTTTATGAGTCAAGCAGCTACTTCTACGTTTCGACCTTCTGCGACACCTGACCTTTTAAAAAGAGGAACTAGGTCCTATTCAGATTTTTTTTCTTGAAGTTATTTTGTCAGTAAAACTCTACATAGAAGTAAGAATAATCTATCTTCGACGAACCATGGTTTGATTAAAAAAATTTCAACTTCGAAACGTAGCGCCTAACTATACTTTATTGCGATACAAAACTATTCCTAAAAACGTGACCGTACACCACTTTGGGATATTTCAGGAAACCCGCCCCGATAAAACGGTTTCGCAAGCATCCGTCAGTAAAGAAAACCCAAGGTCAGTGTAGGACAAAAAAGCTTATTCTGTAGGTCTGTCTCTCCTACACCGAATCATTCTAGGATAAAGAACGAGGACGTTCTCACAATCTGCGGTTTCCTCTCGTTCCCCTGAAGAAGGCCGCTTTAAGTAACGACCTATAAACTTTTCAAAAGAGTTGCGGAATCAGCTTTTATGTCCTTCATAAGAGGTATCAAAGAACTCTTGAATACTGCTCTTCAGTTGTTCCCAATACGGATGCTTTGCTTTACTTGGATCATCTGTTTCCCCCATCTACGTCAAGAATTCGCCACGTTGCTAATTTGCTATTGAATGGTCATACGAAAGAAACAACGGGGATCCTTGTGTGATCCAAGTATTTCCATATTTAGTAACACCAATCATTTGATACTTTGGGGAGCTTGCTTTGTTTTGACGAGCGTTTTTAGCTGTAAACAAGCAGAGACTTGGCTTTTGTTTCCTCGAGCTATGGGCAACACAATATCCTGCTTTACAGTAGAAACAAGGTCGAATGGTGGTATTCCAAATACAAAAGATACCACAACAAAACCTGGTAGTACTCAAGTCGACACTTCCTCAAGAAAGCCAAGCAAGTCACTGCTTTCTATTTTTAAAAGGCTGAAACAAGGCGAGCTTGGAAATTCAACGACATATAAGAAGTCAGATACTGTCGATTCCGGTTCTCACACAAGGTGGGAAAAGAAAGGAGAGTTTTTGCATCCTACAAGCGAACCGTGGGGTTAACGACGTCACAAGCAGATACTGTGAGAAGTAATGTTTATAGAAGAGCCAGAAGTAAGAAATTATTACCAACGCCACTGAAAATTGAAGAAAATTATCGATATGCTGGGCAAATACCTATCCTGCTTAGTGAGTTCAGAGTTCCAACGTCTATGGTTTCCGAATACAAGGATAAGGAAAATGATGGCAGAGAGAGAGTACATAAGAGGAAAAGGTTCGACTCTCAATTCCAGAAAGATCCCAAGACGAATACGACAGTGGCAACTGCGGACATGATACCTATTGTTAATGAAGAAGAAGATATCAATCATGAAACAGAAAAGAAAGAAAAGATTTTACGGAATCGATCATTCAGTGCAGATAATGTGGAAGTCCTTCCTTATAGACTACCGTTGGCAACCAGAGTAACGAAGAAACGTTGGCAGCGATATCTAAAGTATTCCGGTGCAGAAAAGAGGTACCTAGGTGTTTTTAGCGATAGGCGAAAGACTCTGGATTGTCCATCTTCTTTGGAAAACAGTGGGAGAGTTCCAAGCAACACATATGAAGAACGAAACTCAAAAAATGCTGTGGTATCTTCCAAAGTGATCAAGAAAGCTAATCTGGAAGATTTCCAACTCGAGAAGCAGTTTGAATGTCTGGTTTTGCAGTCTTCTGCTGCTTCGAATGAAACTGACAGTGATGCGCAAGAATATAGTACAGACCAGGAAGCCGGAGACTTGAGTGAAGTGATTGTCATGAGGAATCCACGGTCCCTCACAGAAGTTATTGGAATCTGCCGACACCTGAAAAGGAAGTAACCTTGTTCAACTGATATTGAATCCTACTAATATGACAAAAACATCGACAAATTTCAGATACTTGTAGCTAGCAACTTTAAAGTTGAATCTGCTTTCGAAGACGTGTTTGTAAGATTTTGAATTCTGAAGAAGTTGGCATGTACCTTATCCATTGGAGAAGCATATGGAGCTAATAAAGACAAGAATACATACATACCTACATACATACTCACGGATAAAGACACAGATGGTTCTGTACATTTCGATTCAAGTGTATTATATCATTATTACATGTAAACCTCAAAGTACCTATTACAAAAGGTAATATTTCTCTTCTTTGACAGAACCTTTTGCGTCAGAATGCTCGAACCTAACCAACGTTTAATTGTTTCTTCTTGGATTTGGGGACTTGGAAAACCGAAGCTTTGTAGTTTAGGATGTCTTCTTGTCCACCTGCAGCGTCTTTCTTTGGTTTCATTGGTGCAGCAAGCGCTCTGGTGTTTTCGAGTAAGTGTTTGTTTTTTGAAATTGCTTGCTTTCGTGACTAAAATATTTATTGCGGAAAGACCTGGGTGCTGCTTATGGTACGGCGAAAAGTGGAGTTGGAGTGGCCTCAATGGGAGTAATGCGTCCCGAATTAGTTATGCGTTCAATTATTCCTGTTGTTATGGCTGGTGTGCTCGGTATCTATGGCCTTATAGTTGCAGTAATTTTGGTGGGACAAAGTATGCAGAGTGCTGAACTTTTGATACCTTATCTGATTCGGCTTTCTTTTTCTGCCTAGTTGCCGAAACGAACTACCCTTATTTTCTTGGTTTCGCCCATCTCGCCTCAGGCTTGGCAAACGGATTGAGTGGTTTGGCAGCTGGTATCTGCATTGGTAGATCAGTTTTCAATTTTTTGGGTTGGTCAAGCTTACATGGACTACTGCAGGTATTGTCGGTGATGCAGGCGTTCGGGCAACAGCACAGCAACCAAAGCTATTTGTTGGCATGATTCTTATCTTGATTTTTGCAGAAGCACTTGCTCTTTATGGCTTGATTGTGGCTCTTATTCTGAGTGGGAAAACCACTTCCGCTGGCTGCTAATAGCAGTTCGACAAATGTTTAGAGATTCCCTTTGGAACAAGTTTATCGCTTTCTTCACAGCAAATAAAACAATACACAATGGTTTTCGTTGCTACAACGTTTCCAATTGCTTTTGACAGTATAACAAGATAAAATTCACATTTTAGGGTACTATCAATAGGAGTATGGCAGTTAAAGGGAACCTATAATGAAGATAGTAGGACATGATGGGCTGTTCAAAGTCTCATTTATGCCAGTACCTTTGATGAATTCATAGTGTACCTACGGAACAACTATTATAATTAATATATATATATTATCTATGTAGAAGCAAAGTATTTTATATATGAGTTGTATTCATAATAGTTAAACCATTTCATTTATAATTATGTAAAACTGCAAATTAAAGAGTTGGTGGAGAATGAATATTCATATTCGTCTTGACAAAGCAGACCTGCTTGTGACGGACGCATGGATTTGGAGGCAGCAAGGAGAGACAAGTCCCAAAGAGTTCAAAATGCTCATTTACGTAGAGTTATAAGAGCTTTAGGAGGCGAAGGAACTCTACAGTGCTTATTCACTATTATTGGATTGTCATGCTTGGTAGTGTTTATTTATTACATCGCGAGTGCAGTGACGTTGTTTTCAAACGTAGATGAAGAACTGTTTAGGAATACACCAGTCATTACTTTGAATGCCTCCAACTTTACAGCTTTTATAGACACGACGGATAGAAATGTGCTGGTTACCTTTTATGCACCTTGGTGTGGACACTGTCAAAAGTTTAAACCGGAACTTGTAAGACTTGCCAAGTTTTTGGAAAATGAGCCTTCTGTGGCAATAGCAGCCTTTGACGCTTGGAGGTTTTCTCAGTTAGCCGATAAGTATCAAGTAAAGGGTTACCCAACAATTCTCTTATTTCCAGCAGCAGCGAAGGAATCTCCTGTTATTTTTAACGGCTGGAGTAGAAATGTCGGAAGCCTACTGAAATTTTTAGAGGAAAAATCGAGCACTTACTGTTATGGATTCAGTGCACATATAAAGAGTGGGTTTCGATATACCAGTCACGAGTCTTCTGTATAGAGTGAAACGAAACAATGAAGAAAGGTACAGCATGCAGTTTGCAACGTCTATTGGTTGTAGCAAAATATTTTAAAAAAACTAACCCTAATGAAGAATGAGTTTTGAGTTAGTGAATAATATCTGTAAACGTATTCTGCTGTTTCCGAGTCTCTAAAACAACGAAGACATTTATAGAGTTTTAATTTTAGATATCGCGCCTTGTTCACTTTGCATTTCAATGTTTGCTTGGTTTCTACAGATATTCTTCCTGGATTTGGCATATATCGGGCTCTAATATTTGCTGCGGCAATTGAATAAAACAGTATGATACGATGCACGGGCACTCTACCCACTTAACAACCCTTCAAAGGATTTTTTATTACCTTAACAAATCTTCAACATCTGATATGCTCATAGTTACTATAGCAATCTAATAATCAAGCTTACATTGCCTTCCGGGTGGATTAAAAAACTATTTTGTCTTCTCTGTCAGTAGGACTCGATTCCTTTTTCTGGAGCGGTTGATATCCTGTGCTTTAATAGAAACTGTCTCTCGTTCCTCAATGAAGGAATTTGTTATACTCTAAATAGTGAAACAGCGAATTTCCGAATATTCTGTGTCTAGAGCATCTTTTGCCAACATGCGTGATATTTGCTTTCTGTTTCTGTTGTCCGTAAGTGAATATCCCTAAATTTTTAATTCAATTTCCTTCATTTTTAATTCCATCTGTCTTTTAATTCTTAACGTTATCCTTAAAAGCAAACTGAAAGCCTGTCAGATTAATAATCAATTTTTTCTTTTGCAAATATGAAGACTTCAAATTGCTTTTTCTTAGTCTCTCTACTGTGTGTTGTGTTACTTTGTTCAGAAATTACAACTAGTGTTCAAGGGAGTGAATATCAGTTCCAAGAACCACTACCTTTTTTTGATCATGTGATAGTAATCATGATGGAAAACACTGGAAGATATAACATAACTCATAACAAGAAATATATGCCATTCATCAACAAACTTATAGATGAAGAGATGTATGCTGATCACTATCATGGATATACCAACCCGAGTTTACCAAATTACATCGCAATCACGGCAGGTGCTCAATTTTGGTCATTTTCAGATAATCCGGCTCAGGTATTTAAACAATGTAGTGATACAAGGTAAAGTTTTGAATAGTCTTCGTTTGGTAGGAGTTTCCCCACACCAACATTGCTGATCTTCTTGAAGAAAAAGGAATGACTTGGAAGAATTACGCACAATCCATCCCCTATGCTGGGTTTACAGGATATTATTATCCCAATAACTCTGACTTTGCTGTGTATGTCAAACGTCATGTTCCTTTCGCACTATATCCTCAAATAGCAAACAATCCAAAACGAGTTAAAAATATTGTACCTTATGAAGATATTATCCATGACTTGGAAACCGGCAATCTACCAAACTATTGCTTTATTACTCCCGATATCTGCCATGATATGCATGGTCAATATTCTTTACATGTGGAATATGATGCATCTGTACCGGAAGGCGGACCTAATGACAAGTATTGTCCGTTCAATGACTATCATTTTCTTTGGTCCAATGGCGATAAATTTGTAGAAGCAGCCATTACAAATATTACCAACTCAGATGTATGGAAGAATTCCAACTCTGTTATCTTTCTTACTTGGGATCAGTCGGAAGTTGACTTTAATAAGTCCACAGATGGATGGCAATTTGTTACTGCAGGCCCGGATACTCCGAAATTATTCCCTGGTACGGTTTTGCTGCCTGCTGGCGGTGTCTATGGTGGAGGACCTGTCCCTTAGTGGCATTATGGAGTAAAAAACCCAAAAATAGAGTTGTTTACTCAGAAAACAGCAATCATCTTTTTACCTTGAAGACTATCTTGAAAGCGTGGAATCTTCCCTGTTTGGGATATACTTCGGATGATATGCAGATCAAAACTTTTAATAGTTTCTTTAATCCTGCTTGTTAGGTGTCTTTGTTGTTTTTCATGAGTTATTATTGATAAAGATCGTGCTTTGCTAAGTTTCATGTTTTGTATCTCAACATGGTGACTTGGGATTCAAATGGTGGTTTAAAGAGATCAACCTAACTTCGTATAGCTAACCATACTTAACCTTTTAGTGTACTTGTTATCTCTTTAAATTTCTCATTTTTTATGTCATCATACGATTCTAAGCCGAGTTACTCAGAATTTTACCAACGTATCTTCTCAGGTTGGTTCTTCCATACACTTTACACTGCGCATTTTCAGGACACTTATTTCTGCAATGCGTACAGAAGAATCCATCTCTTTCAATGTCCATAATGTCTCTAGTACTATAAAAAATTCTGATACAGAAGAGACAGATGCTCTTTCTGCAGGAACGATACTTTACGTTGGAACAAGGTACCAAGGGAGTTCTTCGAACAAAACGAGAACAAATATGGCAATATTTTGAGGATCTCTGAGTGCAATACTTTCGAAAAGGTTTCTTCCTATATCCGGCCAACAGTGTAGGATAATAAAGAATCTTTTCAATCAAAGGTCTATATTTAGGTGGTCTTCCGCGCCTCCCATTGGCTCTATTGACAGGTGAAACAGCATCCGATAACGTATGATCTGTTTCTTCACTACATTTCGGAACTAGTCGTTCCTCTTTTAGAAACGACTGTGTCTCACAAATTTTGGGAAGACTTTGGCAAATGGAGGAATATAAATATGACAGTTCTAGTCCATTAGGGTTTTCACAGGCCGAGACAGAAGGAAACGACTGAACTGTTGAGCAGCTGGATGTCCACAGCATGTCTTTCACTAGTTCTTCTGTATGATGTTCGCTACTTAGATTTCCATCTGCCACAGTCAAGGGCTTGTCAATGCCAGCAGTGACCATACCGGGTATCTCTAAAGGCTGATCTATAGTAAAAGACTTTGTAAACTGTTCGCCCAATAAACGACTACAATCATATTCATTCATAGCACCGAATTGTTTGGAGTGCCAAATCTGTATTGCATTATTATCAGGTTCCGCGATCTTGTTTAGACAGGGATCACTGGTTTGGTAAGTTGCTAACAAGTCCAGTACAAAATCTGCGTCTAAGCTTTCTAGGATATGCTCAGCCATTTTACAGTTGTTCGGTGAACATAAGAGCAGAGAATTCCAATACATAGAATAAGATACCTTTAAAGACTTTGAAAATCCATTTAGAATTAAAATCTTAGTGCCGTTGATCGATTTCTCTACCTTCCGACCAATAGACACATTCTTATCGATACGATTCAATTATCGCATCCGTTGAATGAATTAAACATTTGACTTTTTCCTGGGGACAAGCAGCACTGTTATGAACGGGTATTTGCCCCCAGTTTATAACTTGCCTCTCTCTCTCTCTCTCTCTCTCTATATATATATATATATATATATATATTCGGTTTCCAGATGGTCTCGTGTTATATAGGTCTATGAAAGTGATATACTTTTGCAGAAACGTTTAAAGCCGTTTCTTCGTTTGGTGCCGTCAAAGGGAACTCTTTCTTCAAGTTTTAGTATAGACCAAGCCTTTAGAAAGCTTCAATAAACGAATATTAATAAAAAGGTTTATCGATATGTAAGACTTTTGTTATTCCATGGAAAGATTTCGTGACGGTACCGCGTCAAGAAAGAAACAACTCTTCCTTCCTTCAAGTCTTAGGCAATACATACTTGTATCTTATGCAGCACGAACAACTAAGACCACCGTATTCCTTGTCCTGAAAATTGTAAGTTGTACAGTTCAGCCGTAGCAAACTGCTCTTGCTCTCAGTCGTCACAGAACTCACTGAAAATGGTGATAGTCACAACAGAAGGCATCCAGTTACCTGAATTTCTTATAGCTTGCCAATAAATCCCGACTTACACGTCTATTGATATCCTTTAAAAAGGCTGCACAGAGTTAGAAATAACCCAACAAACGAGCAGCAAGTCGCCCTTCCACAATTCTTATTCAACTACAGACTCACGCTACACTGATAGTCAACCAAAAGAGGCGTAAAAGAAATACAAAAAATAATAACAACAATGTGGAATGCTCCTTCCAAACACGATAAACTTGTACTAAGTAATACACCTCCTCCTAATAAAGTATTTCCAGAGAATATTCCATCAGACAGCTTTAATTCATCCTCGATCTGTTTTCAATGACAGGTGGTGCTTCTCCAGGATGAGCTAGTGTGTCTTTTTTGTCTGTAGTAGTATGACAAGTGACGACGTTTCAACATATCCAGAAAGAGAATTGTTACAAAGGGAGCTTTCAGGGGCTTCTAGTAAGTTGAATAACGTCAAACTGATGGCAAAGGTAGAGAGGGATGCCAGTGTTATGGTTGCAACCAGACCTACACAGTTTTCAAGTGAACAGGAAGACCAAAAACAGGATAATTCTGGAAGCTATTACGAAAAATCAGTCGAAGGGTTCTGTAAGTTGTCAAGGTCGCTTTGTTCTGTTAGTTCTGTTGCCACTGTAGCCGACTGTATTCAAATATTGCAAGAGCGCCGTAAAAGAGCAGCACGAGAAAATGAAGGATTTGTTGAAGCTTACCAAGTGGCTGCAGACCGCATTTTTGTTGTTGACGTCAAGAATGAGACACTGTTGGGTTATATTCTATTGGAAGACCTTCTATTCAACCCGGCAAATTGTTCAGTTACTGTGAGTATTCCTCTTTGTTGGTTGCATAAATATTGTGCTCAGTTTGGATAGGAATGTTTGAGGAAGTGCGAACTGATATTAAACAGCAATGAAAGACTGGAATATGCAGCGAAAAAGATTAGACACACTGGAATACTTTGTGCTCCAGTTGTAGATGAAGGTCGAAGATTCATTGGACTGATTAGTGCGTTAGATATTATTCGAGAAGTTGAGTTTGAGGCTGCCGAAGATTTCATGCTAGTCAGTGGTTTGGGTAATGCTGATATGGTATCGACAAGTTGTTTGCTTCATGTTGAAAATCTTTTCTAAGCATGTTCACAAGGTTCAGTCCTATTTTGAGACACCTTTATATAATTTAGTTCGAGGAAGACTGTCCTGGCTGGTGGCATTGCTACTATTCCAAAGTGTATCCTCAGTTATTCTGAGCCAGTTTCAGAATCTTATTGAACGACATGTTGTTATAGCATTGTTCCTTACAATGTTGACGGGAACTGGTGGAAACGCAGGCAATCAGTCTTCTGCAATTGTTATCCGTGGTTTGGCTACCGGAGAAATCAATCGCTACAATACGATGAGGTAGGAACATTGGCTACTCAATTTCATGTCCATAAGAAACTTACATTGAAGAAAGAGTGATTGGGAGAGAATTTCGTGTAGCAATGGTTGTGGCTTGTATTCTTAGTCTCGTTGCCTTTATACGAGTATTTTTCACCGTGCAGTTTGATATCCGTGCTGCCCTTACAGTGAGTGTTGCCTTATTTCTTATTGTTGTGTCCGCCATCGTTGCTGGGACAGTGGCACCACTACTATTAGAACATTGTGGGGCAGATCCAGCGTATTGTGCTAGTCCAACGCTGGCAACTGCCACAGATATTGTAGGCGTGTTGCTTTTTTGCACAGTTGCGGTTATTATGTTGGGCTAGTTTTCTCTGTTCAATTGCTGAAAAATACAAGATGCGCTCTACTAGTAATAACATACTATATACTCACGTCCAGCCTATGACAATAAGGCAATTAAGTGACTCCAATGAAAACGGATTTTTTTATTCCTTTCTTTCAGTCTACATCGGCCATTGCAGAAACTTCAGCTTCAGTGAATTTTCCCTTGCCTTTATCCATCAAACGATCTCTATTTTTGCGTTCCAACAGCGCTTTTCTGTCTTTGTCCAACTTAAGCTTTGTGATCACCACGTTTGAAGGGTGTATACCAACAGGAACAGTCATACCTATACAGTATCGATAAGTTTATAACGTCCAAAGTACTGGGGTAAAACAGACCGTTGGCTTTTTCTCTAGTGACTCTTTCAATATGAATGCGGAATTTCTTCCGGTAGCTCGCAGTAACTTTTCCTTCTCTACCTTTGAAAGCACCCCGAACTATCATCACTTCATCTTCCTTACGTATTGGCACGGAACGAACCTTGAGAAACGAGTTTAGCATACCCATATTGCCCCTACATGAAAACGCTCCACTTACGTTGTACTTGGTACGAAGCTCCTTCGAAAGAGGAGCACTCATCAGAATTCTCCGTACTGATGACGGTGCCTGAAAGTAAGCTTTTCTTTGTTTTCTTCTTGACGATGATATGACTTTGGAAAACTTCATGGCGTCGTGCTGCCGCAAGGAAGTCACCGAATTGCTTTCCAATTGTATTTCTGTTTGGTATTTGGGAGTGAGTTTTGGGTTAGTAACGATTTCGACGGCGTCGATTCTTGTTTCACAATAAGCAAGAGCCTCAGTATGTTAGTTCCCAAAAAGAATCGAGTGGCTATATACTCTTTTATATTGTCAAGTGGAGTGATTGTTGTAAAGAAAGACACTCACGCGAAGAAACATCTACAACTTGATGTTCCCAACCTTGAAGTGATGAAGATGTGTCAAAGTCTTACCTCTAGGGGTTATTTGAAAGAACAGTTCAGTTGGGGTTATTACTACTATACTTTAACTGACAACGGCATCGATTATCTTCGTCGCTACCTGAATCTTCCTGTGGAAATTGTGCCGGAAACCTTGAAGAAACCAACGAGACCTCCTGGTGTTCGACCTTCATTTGCTCAGGAAGGAGCAGAAAAACAAATGCCGCCAGGAAGAGGTGGTTTTCGCCCGGAATTTCGTGGAGGCTTTGGAAGAGGTCGAGGTGACTATCGCAGTGTTGGAGACAGTAATCTTTAACAGCGGCGAGGTTTCATACTTGTTGCTAATAAAAAAATTCGCAAGGTCAATCAAGAAAGTCTGTTTCAGATGAAACATGTTTTTTAGAACTTGCACAAACAATGAAGTTTACAGCAAAGGCTCATGAAACAAACTCGCAAACCATTCATTCCGAACAACACGACAAAGAAACACAAAAATACCAACGTCACAAATAATTAATACAACAGCGTCACAAAAGCTGTTCTCTTTGCAGAGTACGCAGCTCATCAGGTTCCATAAATATTCAGACATATTGTCTTCGCAACTTTAAAAATTCTCTTCATAGTGTTTCTCCCCTCATATCAAAACCTCTTCTGACTTTGCCAGTTGAACAACACTAAGAAGCGACAGCAGCTTGTCGCAGTTGGGTGCCATCCACTTGTCCTCATATTCCTTTCCATTAAAACTATTTCCTTCTTCGTTGTAATTCATATCGAACAGTTCTGTACGTCTTGGAGATTCGCAATCTTCAATAGGGTTTGTGTTGGATACTAACAACGACTGCACATTTTCTATTAATATAGCATTCTTGCAACAGTCTTCATTAAAGCTTGCGTATTTGGAACGCCAATGATGACAAAATCCTCCAAAACCCACCTCTTCAATTTGTGCGGCCTCAGTTTTCTTCCTTTCGAAATCTCCATCTACAAAACCGGAAGAAATTTTTGGATCAATGTTTGTTTCCTTAGAGTATGCATTTTGATACGATGTTCCCTTGTTGCTATCCCTGATAACCAAGGACTCGTCACTATTACATTTGGAAACCGCTACCTGACCCTTTTGTTTTCCACGCGTTCTGGTTTCTTTATTCCAGTGTTGCGGTGGCCTCGGTGCGCCCGTCCTTTTAAGATACTTTGCACATGCATTACATAATGGACGCTTGTCCTTTGATAGATACCAATTGGGAGATGTCGTGCGATGACAGTTTGAACACTCCTTCGTAGACTTCCAACAGCTCTTCCGCTTCCCCAGAGACGGCTTATTTAAACTTGTGAAATATGATACATCTGCTGGAACTTTCCCAGTATCTCTTGAAAGAGATTGGTCCTGCAGTCGGAATACACTCGATGTTTCTTTGGTTGAAAATAAATATTTCATTGATATCTTTTCCTCGCAAGGAATATTTGAAAAAGACTTGATGGATTCTCCTGAATAAGCAGAAAAATGATTTACTACTTCCTTTCTTTCAATATTCTCCGATTTTGTAAAAGATACTGCTTCATCCAGAGAAAAGCACTTTCTGTCTGCATTACTACGTCTGGTAATTACTAACGGAAAGGAGTTGTTTAGGATGACTGGATGTCCAGATATCCAGGGAGTTTCTTGCAACGCAACTGGAGAAAGTATGCGTGGTAAAGACTCTGATTCCTGCATATACAAGGTGTTGGAGTAACCTTCAAGCTCACAGAAGCCGCAGGTTTGTCTTGCTCTTTTGTTCATCTTCAGCAAAAAGAGAACCTACCCTCACGTTGAAAACTTGAAGAAGCAAATAATTAAACGATCAACGTTTAATAACCTACAAAAGTGTACTTTCTTAGTGCCTCCTCTGCAACGTGTAGCCCAGCACAAGTTGACTTCATAAAGCAACGAAGGGAAACATTTTATTTTTCAGAAAGACACGAGCGGTTTCGAAACCGTCTTGTCGGCTTTCTAATTCCCGGTACAATGCCAACGGTTTGCTTCTGTTCAATTGTTCCGTTTATGAAGACAGTGGGATACAGGAAGGCTTCGACGAAGTCACAACGTGGCGCTACGAACTGCTGCCCTAGCTGTTTTCTCTGATTCGATTTCTCTCTGACCAAAGACAAACAGCTCAAAATGGGATTCGTTACGTGTCTGACTGGGCGGGAACTCATTTTCTGGCGCCAAACCACCGATTGAGATAGAACTTGTTTTGGTTTTCTCGAAAAAGATGTCAAACTGAAAGATTGTTCACTACATGAAACTTTCTTTACGTCGACAGTCTCAGAAATTATTTAAAGGCCTCTAAAAGGAATCCAAGCAAAAATTTCTACGTTGGGACATTCTCTTCCAGGCTAGGCATACTTCAGGAATGGCTTTATAAGTAGTAAACCCAGGTTGAGTTTGTTTGGAATCCTTTCAAGACAGCAACTATTATTAAGGATTCTATTATTCTTTTGCCTGGCTACAGTGCCGTAGGTGCTTCTTACTTTTCAGAGGCAAGTTATGTTTATATTACCCAAAGATTATTGTGGTTCAAAAACACAGCATAAAAAGCTACATGTTCTCTATTCTTAATGTTATTATCTACAAGATACAACAGTTTCGACCTTGAAGGATGTATTACCCTTTCAATGGAAACAATTTCCCTTTACTGTCCAGAGGAAAGAATTGTGACAAATATTCAATCTGGTGGATCCATAAACTGCCGTTTCTGCAAACCAGGTCCTAACAGATAGACAGCAATTTTTAAAATAAATTCGTCGGTGAGTGTCAAAGATTTAGTATTCCCAAGCACGGCTCCCAGTGGCTCGCTTGGATAAACACAGTTGTTCCTATCAACCATCCGAACGTATTCTCAAGGACTCTATTATTAAAGCCCAGTATTATCTACAACTAAAGGAGCCAGATTTTTTTATCACCTTAGGACTTTATGGAAATTCGTACACGGCAGGCTAGCAGTGTGACTCGAGGATCCTATGTCTGTGCACACTTTGGTTTACGACACCGTTATTCTACTGTTTAACAGAATGCCGGTATTTTGATAACTCCCTCTTTATTAGATTTCACAAAACAAAAAGAAAGAATGCATCATGTTTTTGCTTAAACGCAATAACTTGTCGCATGAGTGCGAAATGCGATGGCAGTCATCCAGTCCGGAAGTTGTTCCAACAGCCAGTGATCCTTATTCTTCAGTCCAAAATGTGTACTGGTCAAATCCATGGCAATCGGTTTCATATCCGATGTATGCACTCTGACACGGAAACTTCTCGAGCTGTGGGCACCTATATGCCTAATATAGACTGTTCCATCAGGAAGAGCTTGAGGAACTTTCTCATCTACGGACCACTTCTCCAAGGAAGCATTCCAACGAATACTGCCCCAGTGTGCTCCAGTGAAATGAAACTCTAATTCAAGTTCACGAGTGTTATTGTGAATGATCTGTTCTACTATCTTCACCGTAGGTGCTGGTACATCATGGGGAATTAGGGATACATCATTGACCATTACACCACGACAAGTTTTGCCTAGAGGTTCAATATTCTCCCAAGCACCACTGGAAAAGAAACCCCAATGGAAATGGCGTGAATCAGTTGCATTGGTAATCTTCAAGTCGGAATACGGTTTGTTGCTGATATCTCGTACATCCATTGAAGAAACGAACAGTGTATTTATATCCTGGCCTTGAACCGTGTCCGTAACCATTAAATGATGATAAACTACTCTTTTCGGTGCATTCATACCGTTATAAGGGGAAAAAATACCAGATGATAAAAGTACCAAACTTATGAGCATGATGCCAAACCAAAAGTAAAGACAGAAACGACGAAACTTTGAGTAGGCCGTCCAAATGGGAGCAAAAGGAATTAGAAGACATGGAATCGAAATAATGCAATAAATCCTGCAGCAACGACATCAGCCAAAACATCTACACCAGCTCTACCCATAATGGGAAGAAAAACAGACACTGCAATCCAAAAGACGGGTGCTTTGAACAATGCAATAGGAATAAAATATGATAAAAACCGCAAGTTCCAATTTTTAGAAAAAGGGTACATCGCCAAACAACCACCTATTACTGTCCAGGCGTACATATATACAGAGGATAATCGGAAATAAAGAAACAAAGTTAGCAAAAACCACTCCAAAAGAACATGCACAGCTAGCATAGCCTCACTCTGGACATTTTCCTTTTTACGTCTTTCGAAAAGATATCGTTCCAACTCCTCTTTGTTTTTAAATGATTGATAAACAATGGGGTCATATGAGCCCAAACTGTAATGCAACAAAAACAAAAACCAGAAAGTCAATACTGATCCATATATTAGATATGCAACTCCGGTTCGATGAAACCAACTCATTGAACGAATATATGTCACACTCACAAACCATCCCACAGCCAATGTTGCCGACAGAGCACCACATACACTCAACAACAGAGTGGCAAGACAATTCAAAAAATGTTTCCATCCAATTCGTTGCACCTTATAAAATATCAAGACAATACCAAAAATCGAAAGTGCCCAAAAAAGAAAATTTCCTGTCTGCTCCGAGTAGATGACGCTGTACAATCCTAATATGTCATGGAAAATAACTCTCTTTAAAGGAATTTTTAATAAAAGTCTCTAAAATCAAAAAACATTTTAAGAACCAACCTCATTCTGCATGGTACTACTATTAACTGCTTGATCAATCCAGTCATTCTCTACTGCCAACTCAAGTAGTAAATTATAAGCAGTCTCTCCCATATGTTGCAGAGTTTCAAGAGGTACTCTGTCAGTTGCGTCCCGTGGAGTATGATACGTCTGTATTTCACGGTTATTATTGTAAGAAAGGATCAAAGTAAAATGAAAACAAACCTGGCCGTTTTGATAGTTTGCTAAATCAATACCAGGAATACTTGCTTCTTCCCAGAAAACACGAAAGTCAGTTTCTGCAGGAATCAGGTCTGCTTCAAAAAAGTCTTGAGAAACAGAAGATCCATGAGGGCGTTTGACACTTTTTGCATATGCTCTACTAAGCCATCCATTTTTCGGACCTGAACGAAACAGCAATGCCAAGCCTCCGGAACCACAGCTCTCCAAGTTAATTAACGCCGCTACTTCTTTTGCCCAAGGGTGGTGTGACACAAAGCCATGTGCACCATCTAAGACCGGTTCTTCTGCACCGTTAAATAAAAACAAGACAGGTCTTTGCAATAAACAGTCATCTGAAAGAATGTTGTTTATAATTTCCAGCATAACTCCGCATCCAGAAGCATCATCTGAAGCTCCAGGGGAACCAACTGCTGAATCTGTATGACAGTTGAGCAATAATGTCTTCTTTGAACGAGCTTCCTGGTGAAGAGATGTTAGTGAATATCTACGAAGTAATAATATAATATTAGGTAACACCAACCATTGAGTTTGGATCAATTTTAACGATGATGTTTTCAATATCTGTATAGACAGTATGAAAGGTGAAATTTCCTAACGAGTTCAACTTCACTTGATACATGCCACTAACGACTTGTCTATCAACTGATATCGAACAGCAATCGGGTCTTCCAGCATTTGATATGTGATTAAGTTCTTCCAGGATATATTTTTGTCCCTGTTCTAAGCCTCTGGAGCCTACAACCCTATAGCCAATTTCGGTAGCCAATTTTTTGACGTGACTTAAAGCTCGTTCCGCAGAAAAAAGGTTATTTGGGGTGAGTGATGATAAACGAGGTGTTGGAGAATGAGAAATACCCCAAGAAGCAGCGATAAACAGAAGCAAACACGACAACAGGATACCAAGAACTTCCTTCCAGTGATTGTCTTCAAGCCTACCTACAACTTTTTTCAACTGGCGAGTAGTTTTATCATTTTCTTCAGTTGTAACCATCGGTTCAAGTTTAGCTTGAGGAAATTTTCTTTTCTTCATTGAAATATATATGGTTGAAACACGGTCAGCTGACTACTCCAACTTTACACCTAGTGCTTTTGCTGTACGCTTCTCACAGTTAAGAATGCATCGTCCTGTAGACACTTCGAAAGAAAGAAGGTTCGGTGTCATTCCAATGTCCAGAAGAATCTTTCATGCATTCCAGAAGGAATGGGAAAGTTAGCAGACTCAAACTTTATTAATTAATGAAACTTATATATTGCATATGCTATTTTCTGCTTGCTTTGATTTTACTTCACGCTTGTTCCAAAGGGCTTCAAAAAAGTTGATAGAAAAGGAACAAACACTAACTTTGCAAGCTGGTAGACAATTCAGGCTCAAAAACTCAACTACCCGAACAAAAAATTATTTCTAGAAAGCCTGCTCATTTTATTTTATGCATCCTTACAGTTTTCTTGTAATACTATCCTCCCTTTTCCATTCGGGAGCGACAAATATTTAAGACTCTAGAGAAGTAATTTTCTTTGTAGTCTATACACTACTGCGGTTTAGTTTCCAACGCAGATAACAAAGCCAAGCCTTTGCATTTGGAGCCATTTTGCTGGCATCCAGACTACCAGTTTTAAGGAGGCATGAACCTAAACAGTGTTCGTCATTCCTAGAGATATTCTTGTCACACGTCGCAGCTCTACCAAGTGGAACTAATTGTAGTAAAAAGTGAAGTTGCCTCGAGTTACATTTATATATGAAGCTGCCAGACGCAGTCATTATATCTGACACTTGCTGCTGATTGTTGTGGAAAATCTCATAGAATTCAATAATATTTATGATTTTATTTAGTTAACCTGTTGAATAGTCCGTGTTTGTAGACGCAGCAAACATCTGTATAACAATAAGCCACTGACGACTAATAAGATGGGTTTCACTGTTATTCATATTTTGAAATATTGCTGCACAGTCATAGGCTCATTCTATTTGAATAATGAGGCAAAATGGTTTTTCAATCATAGTTTTTAGGATAGTGAAATGGAATAAAACTCCCGACACCAGGACGCTTTCTATTTAAATGAGAGCAGCCGAATTGCATTGAATTGGAATTTACGAAAATTATGACACAATATATGCAGATGGTAGCTATTTAGGTTTAGATTTCAGATTTTTGCGGATTGAAAGGAATAGTTGGCTTCACATAGGACGTAGACTTGTGAAACGCATGGGTTCTACGGATGGACAGTATTTATTATTCATTTACTGCAAGCCACTTAATCATCTTGAAAATTATATCGACATGGATCTTCTTCCATAAGGACCAAATGACTATACTGTATTTTTATTCGAATACTATGAAAAATGTTAACATGTCGAACATTCGAAAAAGAAATGAGTATCGTTAATTGTTATCCTATCGTTTAATATGTTGCAATAACATTGAGACACGGTCATCTCATATGGGGTATGACGTGCTATTGATAACTGAGTTTTTCAACTGAGTGGCATTCACAATTGAAGATATAGAGTATTTCTGCTTTACAACTTGGTCGGTTATGCATAATCTGTCTTTTTTGAAGAACCTAACGATGTACTTTGTGTTTTATAGTCAAAGATATAGAAACACATGGCACGTATTCCGTTCAATGGTCGTGTACTGTACAAGACCACATGAAGTGAATTATATTATCTTTCCGAGAAATGGCACACAACTTAAAAGCTTTCCTGCATCCATAGGAGATCACAGTCATGTCGAGGACTTCCACTAGCAATCATTAAGATGAAGCATTTCAGTCAATGACTTGGAAATGCAAATTAAGACAATATCACAAGTCTATCAAATCACTTGATATTGCAATGCAACACAAACAGAATTCATTTACCTTGTTTCACGAGCGTTTGCTTTTACAGCATTTAAAGGACGCGTTAAATTGTTGACAAAACACTGGTGACAAAATTTTAAGAATTTATCTTGTTCAAGCAATGGCATCTTGTTTGGTATCCCGCTTTTCAATCAAATTGACCAAAGTTTCACAAAACATCATCCTTCTCTTTCAAAAATTCTGCACGGTTTATATAGAAACGTTTCGTTTCTCTAAGCATCTTTTCTTAACAAGATGATCCCACCAAACAAATAAAACAATTGGACAAACAATCATTATTCAATAAACGTTCAATAATAAAGACAACTCTTCTCTAATCAAACATTTCTACTGCTGTGTACAACTGTATCGAATGTGTTTGCTATCTATTTCGTCAAACGCTTCAATTTCCAACTCAACGGGAGTCACGATGTTATTATACTCAAAAGTCCTAAAACATCTGATATTTACTACATTTTCTATTCTTCTTCCTCTGTCTTAATTTCCTTGAGAGCTTCAACATATTTAGCATCTGGCGTCAAATTGAGTTGTTTACAAACTCTTCCATAATGAAGAAGACCAACGGATGAATAGTTTCCAAATCGTTTCTTTATCTCCTCTAACAATAATGTTGGCGAAGAAGCATCTCGAGTCCAACAACAACAAACAATTAAAGCTTCCAGAAGCTTTAGTGTAACTTCTAAACCTTCTGCTTCCACTTGCTGCACGAGTTGCATCGGATTCTTAGCAAATTCATACGCATCAGCATCTTGAGAACGTAACGCTCCACATGCCACACGAACCTGTAATAAAGCAAGCTCATTGGTTTTCTTAAGACCCCTTTGAAGCATGTCTTCAAGTATTCGTTGATAAAGTTGGAAGTCACCACTGCGGCTTATTCCCCTTAATGCCCATTCATAGAACGCATATAAGTGTTCATTTGATGCATGTAAACTGCCAACTTGTAATAAATAGCGTACTTTCTCTTCGTTCCTTTGATAGCCAATGGCATACAAGAGATTACCAAACAAGTTGGCATCCAATCGCAGATTCTTTTCAAGTGAAGTTTGTATTATTTGCATCGACTTTTCCACGTCTCCTGCTTGTGCACAAGCAAATGCCAGCGCTGTTTGGATTGCACCATCTTCTTCAAACTGCAATGAAGTCTTTTGTTGATATTTTTCCAGAAACTCCAATGCTTCTTTGTAGAGGCCTTTACGACCAAAAGTGGCAACAACCAAAGCAACGTGAACAGAATCCACAAAGTTTAAATCTTGCCTCATCTTTTCTAAAATGTCGACAGCAGCATGATGATCTCGAACGACTAAAGCGGCTTGTAAAATCTGAGTATATATGTGCTCCGAAAGAACAAACCCTCTCGTATATAAAATGTTGAAAAGAAATAAAATCTCTTTGGGCTTTCCATGATTTGCCACAAAATCACAAGTTGCTTGTAAGTGGTCACCAGTTAGGCTAGTGCGGGAAGACATGGCAATATGATTTAAAGCAGAAATCAAGTACTGCATCCGATGAGGAATTTCACAGCGAACAAGATATCCATAAAACTTTTCATAAATATGTGCATTTCGAAATACTTTAAAAGTCTGAATTAATTTCAAGGCAAACTGAGGGTCCCATTCCAAAGCCGCCTCAAACCACATTATTTGATCGAAGCGAGGAAGATTTCTTAAAGTTCTCACTTCATAAAAACGCAAATAAAGCTGTGCAGCTTCTTCTGGTTGTCTGTTGGTGCGAAAATGTGAAGCCAACTGTCGAAGATATTTGAAGGAAATATGATTCAACACCACGTCATCCTTTATCAAATCGATAGCTTCTTCATATTGCTCAGCTTTTAAAATGTTGTGCAAGTTTTGGTTGATCTTTTCCTTATATTCTTCCGAGAAGTAAACCTTCTTCTTCTGAAAAACCAACGCATCTCCATTTTTCAGTTTTAATAATTTTCTTTTGCCTTGTTGGACTTGAGGAACACTCTCTGCTTCTGATAGATTCAAACAAGTTGTTTGAAAGAACCTTGACTGAAAACTGTTTGCACCACGTACTCTTGGGTCTATTGAGAAGAATACTCTCCGAGAGACATTATACCACATAAAGTTGTCTTGTTCTGACGCCTTCCTACGCTTACTAAAGGCAACTCCAGCGTTACCAATTACAGTACGAATAACCAACCAAGTTTTCAAATCTGTTTTACTTGCCAACCAACCAACTTTCTTTTTCACTGGTAACTTTTTCAAAGACTTGGATAAACTACTCACTAGATTGCTACATCTGAACATGATTCCTAAAAAAAGAATGACTGCCCAACCCAATAAAATAAATTTATTTTGTTGGCAATGATTGGCGTAATTGTGCTATCGTTTGAGCAGATTCGGTCAACCCTAAAGTTCTCAATATGGTTTCAAGTTCTAAAAAGAATTCCTCTTTCAACGGTACACCTTTGTTATTCAACAAAGTAATAATGCTTCCCACACAGGAAATAACTTGAGAAGGTTTCTCTATACTGCTAATATTCTCAAGTTCCCTTACTTCCATATGTGGAACTATTCTTGGGTCAGCATCTTGTGCAGCAATTTGAATATATTTTAGTACAATATCAGAATTCAGTCGATAGGACTGCTTTTCTAACCATTCAATGACATCATGAGCACCTTGAAAATCCTTCCTTTGTAGTGCCCACTCCAATAGGCGTTTAACAACATGTTCTGTATACATATTTGAAGCACGTTGAAGAAATGATACTATTAGAGACGGACTAAGCAGTTTCAGATCCTTCTGGCTATCCATGCATAAGAACAATAACTTGTTTACCCACTCACTTTCAATCGGTCTTCCTAATATCACGAAACCATCCAGTAAACCAAAGAGAACATTAGGTTCAGTAATGTTATCTACAATTACATTGTACAAGTAGTCTCGTTGTATCCATTGACTACTCAACTCTTCATATTGAAGTAAATACAAAGCAATCTTCAAATTCGTTTCTAAAACTCGCCTATCCTTCGGATTCATTTCAAATATCAGCTTGGCATGTTTGCATTCTGCACAATATTGAAAAATCTTCTCCAATGTACTTTTATCGTCCTTATCCACATACAACTCCAAAAACTTACAGGGAATGTTTAGTGCAATATCTTGTTCTTTACAAAACTGCAACCACTGCAGGGCCAAATCTACACGTTTCAAGTTTCTAAGTATTTCCAATACACAATAACCTAACTCATCCTTAGTTCTCACATCCGCTGACTGTCTTACATTGGATAATATCAACAGACACTTCTCTTTATCTTCCATAATATAAGCAGCAGCCATTGAATACGTATAAATAAAAGGTTCTAAAGAGGTGGAAGTACGTCTCGCAAGTTTTGAATCATAAAAGCTATAGACTAGTTCTGGTTGACCGGTTGCCAACAATGCCTCTAAATACAAAGGAAAGAAATTCGATGATAAGTTTTGTCCTCCTTGTATTTCCTCTTCATATATGTGTTGACAGCGACCAACGATAGAAGATGCATTTTCTAATAAGAACTCGTGATAATAGTCAGAGTCCAAACCCTTTAACTGCAATATATCCATTGACTCCAATAAATGCTTCTGAACACTGGGTCCATAATTTCCCAAACGTTTGGAGTTTACTAGCAGCAGTTCTTCCTCTCCTTTTAAAGTTGTTTGCATATCTCTTAAGAGTTTCTTGCCTTTAGAATGTTCTTCTTGTGGTGGTGACTGTCTAGGCAACTCGTGTTGTTTTTTCGCTAGTTGTTACCATACGAACCGGTTCATAAGACTGGTTCTGTACAGACTTGCGAAACTCTTTATGTTTGCAAGCTGAATACGTTTTCCAAAAAGAACATGTTCTTGTTTGTTCCAAATGTCTTGTAAGCCACCTCAACGTCCACGGCTGCCACATGACCACTAAATGTTGTCACTGGTCGTCAAATATTCAATGCACGAACAAGTTGACAATAAAAAGCATGTCAAACACTTACCAGTTCTTGTAAGAAATTCATTATTGTAAGATACATTTGGTTAGCATCTTGGAAAAGTTTTATTTGCTTTTGTAATGACACATTCATCAAGTTGAAGGAACCAGTAAGGTGAGAATATTGTAGCGAGTATTCTCCAACATGTCTCTTTTAACAATCAATTTTACTTTGGCCTAGTCCTGCTGTTGTTAAAGAGTATATTGTTAGGGAATAAAAACTGAACTGGCATTCTCGTCTTTTTTGCATATCATTTGATATATATACTGTTGTTAATTGTAAAGAGAGGTATTCTGCATGTTGTAGTTTCACAGATTGCGTTTGTTTACATATTCAAAGGTCATAGTATCAACTGGATGCAAAAGTACTTTCATGAATAACATAAAGTGTTTTGTGAAGGGGACATTTTATACTCTTGCTTGTTATATTTATCAAACTCCAATGTTTCACTCATAGGTCAATCATTGCTTGTACTTATTATATTGGAATGTATATATAAAAAGAGCTCATCATATATACTTGGTGTTTCTCATTATCTCTTTTGAAATGAAAAAGGACATATAAATAGACTTGAGGAAATAGATGTTTCTTTTCAAAATAAAAGCACTGAATGAGAAAAGTACGCTATAACCGAGCAACAAAAAGCTCTGGAAACTTACATAGTTATTCCCTTTTCAGACACAACGGAATATATAATCGTTTCCCTATACATTACAGGGGAGACTGGACCTCAAAGATGATCACCTGCATTCCATCATCTTGGCGTTGCCCTTTGGAAAACGTTGGGATGGCTTTGTGCTTTATTTCCTTTGGAGAACAAGTTGCCTTTAAACATACACTTCCAAGACCATTGCCATTGACAGCCCATACCAATAATGTAGAGAAAATGCCTTTAAAATCCTCTTGTTACATAAACTGTGTTCTACCGTGGAACTTTCCTATCAGTTTTGTTAGGAGCCGCTTTTCGAGTTATCAAAACATATTCTCGTTTGCCAGTATAAAGGGATCTGGTGCAAGTGCTGGAAATTATTCTGGTGGAAATGGTGGCAAAGGCAACAATGGAGGCGGAAGGCAAGGATCGGGAGATGGAAAGCATCCTTTTGGGCAGATCTATAATGGATATTTAACGTGCTTGAGAGAACAGCCATTACTTACTAAAACCTTAACCACTTCTATTATCAATACACTAAGCGATATAATTGCGCAAATAATTGAACAACATCATAACAAGAAATTTCTGTGGAATTGGAGGAGAACTTTTGCGTTAGGGTTTTGGGGTTTGATTTTCATGGGACCTTTCTTTCACAGTTGGTATGCTATCTTGGAACGTGTTGTTCCAAGTGGACGTTGGGCGTTCCTTAAAAAGATTCTTCTTGATCAGGTAAACAAATACAATGCTCATTCAATGGTACGATGGACTCATTTCAAATAGACATTTGCCGCAGCTTTCTTCAATCTAACCTTTTTCATGGGAACTGGTATATTGGAAGGTTTCCGATGGACAGAAATTCGTGAAAGAATTCGTCAAAAGTTTTGGCAGACGATGGTAGCCAATTGGAGAGTTTGGCCATTTGTGCAATGTATTACTTTTACTCTGATCCCTTTACAATTTCGGGTGTTGTGGGTAAACATGGTTACCATACTATGGATAATATACTTTTCCACGTTAGCTCATTCTTCTCACGAGAAGTAAATCTACATTTATATGGGCTGATGATAGAGAGATACCATTTGTCGTGAGTTAATAATAGTTTCAAATCATCCCTCTTCTCATCTTCAGTAGTTATCTACTTGAGCTTGCAAAGAAAATATTATTCAATCATTGATATCTCCTACTCAATAAAGAAATATATATTAAAAACAACTCAACAACCCTTTATCTAGATAGAAAACATATCCGCTAGCTGACTCAAGTCAGATATGACTTCATATTTCGCAGGCAACGAATCAGGAACAACGTTATATCGGTTTAACCAAAATACTCGGAAACCAAAGTTTGAAGCTCCAATGGCATCCCAACAATTAGAACTTACAAACCCAACTTGTTCTTTCGTCACTCCCACTTGACGAAGCACCAAATCATATACGGAAGGATGAGGTTTGTAAATTCTAACTGCCGAAACAGATATAATGTCGTCCATCAACTGTTGTATATTTGCATGCTCAACGAGTTCCTTCACGGAAGCTTCTGTACCGTTAGTTAATATGGCCGTATGTATTCCTTTCCCTTTGAGTTTTTCCAAACAAGGTGACACATCCTGGTAACAACTTAAACGTTTATAGGCTTCCAGAAGAGGGGGAATACAAGTTGTGTCTTCAGTACCATGAACTTTAAGGGCATAGTGGAGTGCTTCCATTGTGACTTTGTCAAAATCATCATAGAGTCCCATGAGACTTCGCAACCAGGTATATTCAAGTTGTTTCTGTCTCCATACTGAAGATATTGAACTGTAATTGGTTCCCAATAATTCACGTAGTTGATTAGCTGCTGAATGAACGTCAAATAAGGTTCCATAGGCGTCGAATACAAGACAAGACAACTTCGACATGTTCAATGAATTCATACTGACTAGTTTCTCGTAACTTCTGATGCGTCCATTTCTACCTTTGGACTTTCTCTCTACTTGTACTTGTCAATATTGTCAACAAAACGATATGATAATAAATGGGTTTGTTGAGTTGTCGGTTATGTTGAATACCACACGGTCCAAGTTATTCGTCGTTTTCACAAGTTCAAAGTCTTAGTCATTTAATAATCGTTTGAAAAAACGTGCCATATGCCTTCATTCTGAGTGGTTTCTTATGATCAACCGGTCTGCAACACTATAAATGGTTCGTGACCTAGTAAAGACGATGCTGAATAAGTTTGAAGAGTTCATGTAATATTTTGGATAAAGGTGGATAGCAACTACTTGTCTATGAATGACTGTTTCTTGCTTTGTGTCAACAGTATCCATTTCAAGCTGATGGATAACTTTCCCATTTCTATATCCTCTTATGATAGTTACAAACGAACTTTATCCAAAAAAAAACAAAACCACTGGAAAAATGTGGAACCAACCTAGGCTACTATATTATGGACATCAGCCAACTCTACTAAAAACCCCTCGTAAGCGTATATAACAATAGTCATTCCAAGCTATTCATATCAGTCATTGTACCTGATGACCACCAAAAATACAAACCGCTTGAAATATTATTGTTTTCAGTACAAACTTTTCAAACAAATTATCCGCTAACCAACAAAAATCTCAAAGTAGCTGAACTCCAAAATTTCATCTACTATTGCCAAGAGTAAGAAAAAACGAAGAAACGAAGAAAAAATAGAGCTTGCAGTAAACTCTCTATTCCTCTGTTGACATCCACTGATGCAGAGCTAACTCTTCACGACGCATTTGGTCGAAGAACCAGTCAAGTTGTTCTTCCGAAAGAGCTTTTCTTCTTCTTGGTGTTGCAAGATAACTACTGAATGAAACCCTCCGAAGATCTTCCGTTACTGGTTCATTGACAAGTTCAAAATAATAATCATCGAACGCACAGTCCCACAAGTCCTCAGATACAGATGAAGAGACTTCGTCTATTTCTTGTTTCTTGGAAGCATGCTTTCTTAAAAACTTTAATCTCTGTTTCAGTGACTGCTCCCAGCTTTTACCAACATTCTTCTTCCTTTTTTTACTTTCTTTCCTATCCCTGGTTCTGTCTTCTCCACTGAAACAGGCTCTCCAGTAGGTATCATATAAGTATAGAAACAGGTTCAATAGTTGAAACATTATCTGTACCCAAAAACGACTCCTCTACTTGAAAGTCTTTCCGAACAAGCGTTCTCTAAAGTTGACCAGACTACAAACAGAAAGGCAGGAGGCGGCCGTTAAAAAGAATAAATTTGAAAATTGAGTGATGACAAAAACCATCTCGCCTGAGGTCACTTATCAGCGTCGGTGAATTCGCGGTGGAGTCGGAAATGATTGCATTTTCGTGTCCACAGCGTATACGGCCAGCTAGCTCGCCCACAACCACGTCACTCCGCACCCTCTTTTGAACATTCGTGTCACCCATGGAGGAGGAGACAGGCCATTGATTCTACGTCCGCTGCCACCTTGCAGAACTTTTTAGTACCATGTGCTTGTCTTCCTGTTGAAACTTATATTTCTTCCAAGTTTCTAGTTACTATATTACCGTGATTATCACATATACTTATTTCGACCTTGGAAGAGACTGATGAACTATTTAGTCGCTTTAATAATTGGGCGTCATTCATTAGAACTCTAGTAACAGGAGGCGACTCCACAAGTGCATATTCTTCATGATCAGCTTGGTCGCCATTCACTAGAAAACTTATATGACGAATTCCTTTTACAGCAGTGACAATAATTGCTTTAGTATTGGTATCGCGGGCAACAGTGGGTTTATCTTGTCCTAGCATACGATGCCATAATAAACTCGGAGTCGGCTCTGGTTGGAATACAAAATGGTTAAGATAACGATGATAACATAGCCTAACAGCTGAACTACGGTCAAAAAAAGGCTCATCTCGTTTTTCTAATAATCTACCATCTTCACAAAGAATAAAGAGCCGATTGAACTGGTCTACAATAGACTAAGACAGAATATTACATTGGAAACATTGCTTACCAAAACCTCTTGCCATTATACCGCCTCCTCTCCAGCTCAACTTGCCAGTTGGATGCGGTAAGGATAAACAATGACCCAATTCGTGTAGCAATGCTCCTATTGTCGTAGCAGTTATGGACCACATTTTGCCTCTTCCACCACTATCATCAAATAATGAAGGGTCGCTGTGACGACAGTCTAAAAAACGTGAGACAACCTCATCAATCGTTTCAGGCCAACTATATAAACAGCCTCCGCCAAAGAGAGCCAAACGATCACCACCCAGAGCAGTGTGTGCTTTTGCAACCTTCATCACGGGGTTGTATCTGGTAAATGACATAACAACCAAGTCAATGGTATTTTCCCTATCGGGTAAACATGACAGTTGCTCACGTATTTTGGACCACAACTGACCGCCTTCCCAGCAAAAGGCATCCTTTTCAGAAAAAGCAAATCGAAAGGTGGTTACAACTGGCCAACCATGTTGGTCTTGTTTATCAAAAACGAACGTCTTTCTTCCAAGTCCATGGCGATATAGCATTTCCGCCGTACCAGTCTGAATAAGCAGTGCAGCTAGAGACAAACGCCTTTCTCCTTGACTGAGACTCCTGTTTGTTCCTGTAGGTGCTTGAAACTCACCGTTACTATCTTTTGCTAGGCCATAGACTAAACGGATACGATAATGCGGTTTTGGCGGTTCATAGGCCACGTGAAACATAATACTCTCGAGTTGCTCACCATTTTCATGTTGAGCGCTCAGGGTCAGCTAAGTGACTCCTGTCAGGCAAATAAAATATGTTGTGGAACGTAACTAACCGAATTATGACCCCTTTCTAATAAGCATAGTGCCTTAAACTTGCCTTGAAGACAAGGAAACTGTACATATTGTCCCTTGGAGTTCACCAAAACGTTGACAAACCCAGTGCAGGTGGAACAACTATGTGCATAGTTTATATCAAGTGCTTGCAAATCAAATATAGTTTCCGAACCTTCCTTCTAATAGCAAGAGAGGATAAACTACGGTTGTGTGTTGTTCTAAGTTTTCAATGAATATTCCCATTTCCTTTCTTTTCAAGAACCAAATGTTCTAAACGACTTGAACTATGAATATGTGGATCGTACGCAGTCTTCACGATTGTCACCGCTCTAGGAAGCTACAAGTTGAACTTGCTAGTCTTCATACACATCTCCTAATTATTTATGTTCTATCGGGTGTCATCTTTTCCTTATTCTCGAGTAATTGGAAGAAGTTTCTTCTCTGCATCACTATCTTCGTATGCTGATGCTAGTACTTGTCTAAAAGGTCGTTATATTAAAGTACAGTGAAATAAAGGCTTTGCAAACTTGAGCTTTTTCTTTTATCAAGTGACACCTGCCCCTGTGTGTGAATACGAGCAAGATGCTTTTGGTGTTGTTAAACACGTACCGAAAAAGCCCTTTGTCTTGTTTTCAAGGAAATATCCTATTTACTTCTTTTTCCTACTAACTAGAAATACATAATTAAACAGTCAAGGGGCTCCTGTTGTACGGTCTGCAATGTTATAAGCAAGAAGTTTCTCTATTAGGTCTACGTGCGTTAGTAACATTCTTCTGCAGCAATATCTCTTCAGTCCCAACTCATCCAAAGCCTCGCCCTCGGTATAGTCTTTATCGTTTAGAAGCTTAATGTACTGTTCAAACTTATTTCCCACCACCTATATCGAACGGGTTATTACTTGGTTCCAGAAACGACTTGCTTCGTACCAACCTTTCCACAAGTAAAGCAACGCACAGGAATTATCATTGCTTGGACCCCAACGCAAAATGGGCTTTCCAATAATTTCTTGATCTCAAGTTGGCCATTTCTCAGGTTTCTTTTCAACGTTTATATTCGACAACTTTAAAATAATTCACTACAGAACATGAGCATCACAGCATGAATGGTAATAAATATTAGAAAGAATATAGGTTACCAGACAGTTGGTAGGGCATCGAATAGAGACCCCTTTTTAGAATAATGAATCCATGGAGCATTTCATCATGAGATTGCTTTCTTTGCAAAATTTATTGTATGGTTGTTTGGCCAGGAGTAGACATTACCTTGTTTCAACAATGTGAATTCCAACAACCAGGTGAATGGAGATAGAGTGTATTTCTCTTATTACTTTGTTCATCTTGTCATTGGAAAATTGTCCACATGTTCATGAAAAGCAGTGTTCAACCGTTCTCAGTCATCTATTTGAAATGATAGACAGCATCTAATCCATCTCTATTACTTTGCTATTATAGAAATACCAATACAGTTGAGCTAATAAAATTATCCCTCTCATCAAATTGTCATCATCATCCTTTTCCCTATCAAACATATGGTTTACAAGCCAAGCAAATGCCTTTTACGTTTGGCATCGGGGAAAACGTTTTGTTATTTGGTTGAGATCATGATTCACTTTTTATTAGCATTAAATATAAGAAGCCAAGTTCGTTTATACCGCTTCTACAGTTCAGTCAACACAACAAAAGAAACAATCAACGATGAGCAAACCCGTGTAAAAATACCCAAACCTATTTTCCACACGGAAGAGAGCAATCGAACAGACAAAGATGCTGCTTTTAGCCGCTTATTACCTCAGCAAAAAGACTTGATCAAATCTAATTCTGCTAGTAATATAACAGAGAAAAAGGGAGTGGAACGTGCAAAGTCGTGGAACCTCACCCGTTCTTCTTCCTCACGTAGCAAGTTGGAGCCGTCAAGCGTCGACGACCTTCTTGGTCACTCTGTCCCTGTTCAAAGTGTGTCCAGTGTTAAAAGTACTCACGAAGACAGTTTTAATTTGTTAGGTTTAACAGATAGTGACACGCTTTCAAATTCATCAAGTTTCAATTTACCGAACAAGAAAAAGTTGGATAACGACCTCTTGAGAATAGTGGGAGATACGCCATCTCGTCAGTTATCATCCAAGACAAATAAGAAATATATATCTTATCTTTTGAAAACTATCAATAGTGAAGAACAAACAACCTCGGAAGAAACCAAAGTTTTTATTGATCAGATATATGCCAAAGTAGTTTCCAAGAATTATGAAGATTCCCCTAATTTTACCAAAGTAATATTACTTATTGTGAATGATATTTCATCTTACTTGTTTTTCATAGTTTTATGATTACAAACTTGTTTTTCGTAGATATGCGAATTTGTATTTTATTCTTGGAGTCGATATGGAGGATGATGAATTTGCTGCTTTGGAATGGATTCATTTATTCATGGAAGTATGTCATATTGAAAGCTATTAAGCTTTGAATTACTTATATTTAGGTTTTGGATGAATATTTTGGTGATGCTACCGAATTGGATCTTTTATATAATTTTTATAAATGTTATATAATATTAGATGAAATGATTGCTGGTGGATACATCATGGAGACTTCTAAAGAGGCGATTTCCTCACGTTTGGAGCAGTTGAGTAGAGTAGAAAAGTGATAAAGAGATATATTCTTGTAGGATACTTGTACAGTTGATAAAAACGGAGGTTAGTGGGTATTCACAACTCAATGACCATTTATTGCAATCCTCAGTTTGATAGCAATAGAATAGATTCCTCTTGACTGTTTTCTATTAAAAATCTCTAAATAGATGGGTTGACATTCTTATCAAAATATTCTTTTTGTAGAGACATTTTCTTCTTACAGATACTGAACAATTTAAGAAGCATATCATCATCATCATATTTGCACATTTTCAATATCAAGCAAGTTTTATCTTTATTTGAAACTTACTTGTCCATTCTCTTACTTCCACAACCAGTGATAACCAATTGGTTTGTTCGTATATATTTTTGAATTGTTTCATTGACTTGTTCTAAGGATACCTCTTGAATCCTTTGAGGAAACTCATCAATCCAATGGATTGTTCTAGTCCAATACCATCATTATTGTGTTTTCTCACAAAAATACCAAGGCAACAAGTACCTTCCATGATCCAAACTTCGACGAATAGCTGCAGCAATATTTTTACTGGTCGCCAGACCCACTTGAAAATTGCCACGAACAGTAGCCTTGAACGAGTCAATAACGACAAATATCAACATGGACCTTTACAATAAAATACCTTTTTGGCTTCCAATTCCACCCCATTCACTCCATTTTGGACACTTTACAATAATTAGTTATTCCTAAGATTCTCTATAGAGATAAATCAAACCTACTAGATATCCAATTCTCTTTGAATGGCATCTAAACCCAATTGTACTAATGGTGGTGAAAAAGTGGCATGAATATTCCAATACCCATCACATCCATAAGCAGTTCCTCCTATTCCACTATAAATGCCATAAGTCAATCCTTGTTCCTCACGAATGCGTTGCATGAGACCTAACAAGTTTCTATCATTCCATTCAACGTTAGATACTCTATCACTCACGACTAGAAGAATTGCCACCCAAAATATTGAACGCTATTAATAGAGAATGATAATCGGAATGATCCTCAGAAATGCCAAGTGGTTGACCAATCATAACATCCATGCTTTCCTTTTCAGGTAAATAAGCAAATCGACGAATCCCTAAGGATAACATTGGATTACATCAAAATGATTACCTCATAGAAGGAATTCCTGTGCCTACCTTCTACTGGAATGTTATTTGCTTTGTATTCATTCATCTTGTATGATAAAAACTCATGAGATTTCCATTCACCAAAGTGTTTGACGACATCCTGATGCAACTGTTCCACAGGAACATCACCAACTGCAACCAAACGAAAAGAACCACGACCATATCTAGTCACTTGAATATAAATACAACAATGTTGTAAATATCTTACTTTTGATGAAAATCGATCAAGTCATTAACAGTGATTTCATTCAGTGAACGAAGATAGTCATCGACAGCATACGCATGATTGGGATGTCCTCTTGGATACAATTCACTAAAGAATAATTCTTCCGTTATTCGACCAGTATTATCTTTAGAAGCTTCAATTTCATCTCTAACACGACTGCGCACAATTTCCAAGTCTTGTTCCAAAAATATAGGAAAACGTAACTAAGACACGTTGCTTAAAATATAAAGTCTTTAGCACAATATATCGACATCAGTTTACCTGTTCTGATAATAAAGATAGAAACAAAGACAAGTTTTCTGTTAGACAAACTCCTTCAAAACATAAACGAGTAGCATTCACATGAAATGCCAATCCTGCACCAACATTTTGTAATAGAGTCGATATTTCATATTTCTTTCGATTCTTTGTTCTCTGTATAACATTCCAAACTTAAGTTTCATTACATACTAATTCCTTTGCAAAGTCTTACCAAACCAAACATTTCCACCATGACATCTGCAAGCACTAAATTCTTCCAAGTTCCTCTTTTGCTATGTTCATCACCACCAACTAGGGAACCCTGAAGTCTTACTACCTGAGCAAGTGATGTGTTCATTGTATAAAGTTCAACGCCTTCACAGGGCTGCGAATAATTAACTTGTGGAGCAATGTATGTTTTCTTACTATCCTCACGACTTCCTTGGATCAAAAAACTCAGTCAAACATTCTCCTGTATTCAGTATCTATTCTTACTGGGAAGAAGTATCAAGTTAGGTTTCTCCTTCATAGCATTCCAATCTTCAGAACCAGAATGGGATAATGGTCGTCCAGCACCACCAACAGTGATGACTTCATTCATCTTTTCAAACATTTCATTGGTTGCTGCCTCTTGTGGTTCAAACCAACCAAAAGTACAATGATTCTCTATCAAATAGTCTTTTGCTACTCGTTGAATATCTTGTTTACTAACTTGTTTCATTTGGTTGGATAAATGGCCAAAAAAATTCCAGTCTCCCATGGCCAAGGCCTCATTCAAGGCTTCTGCAAATCCTAACGTGCCATCTCTATGATATAAGAGACTGGTTTGAATACTTGTCTTTGCTCTCTCCAATTCTTCTTCGGTAATGCCGTTTTCTTTCACAAGGTTTAATTCTTCCAATACCAACTGTTCTATTCTTTCCAAAGAAGAATCTATTCCCATAAAAACATAGACAAAAAATAAACCAGGATCCCTAACATATTCTTTCATTAACCCAACCATTTGCCTCAAACAATAGCCATTATACTATCTTGAATACTCACCTAAAAGTACTTTGCCAACAAGTCACTGAGGTTGCCAACCCAGGGTCCACGAGTTTCTGATAGAGTCTCGTGTTTCTTGCATTGGCTAATATATTTGCTAAAAGAGTTAAACGCAAAGCATCTTTATGACTTCCACTTGGACTTTTGAATGCCATTCCCAGAATAGCTTCATTTCCTCTACGCCGCACAAAGACTCTTCTTGGACCCTTTTGTATAGGTTCTTTGGTCACGACTTGTGGAATGGCATGCTTAGAAGCAGCAATAGAACCAAAATAGGAAGCAATCCAATTCAATAGCAGAGAAATATCAACATCACCAACTACTATCAACGATGCATTATTAGGATAGTAAAACCGATGATAAAACTTTTTTAACAGATTGGCATTGGTATGCTCAATATCCCATCTCCAACCAATCGTTGGATGATGATAAGGATGTGCTTGAAAAGCGGTTGCCCATATGTCTCTATCCAACGTCACCATATTATCATTCTCATCATTTTCATATTCATTTCTTACGACAATCATTTCCTTTTCTAAATCAGACTGTTGTAACATGGCATATTGCATTCTATCAGCTTCCATCTTTAGTGCTTCTTCAACATATTCTTTGGGAAGGAGTTCATAGTAGCAAGTTCTATCTAGCCATGTCGAAGCATTCACAACAGCACCAACATTCTCCAATAATGTATTCATTGGTTTTCCATTTTCCTTATTATAATTCTTGGAACCTTTAAACATCAAGTGCTCTAATAAATGAGTAGAACCTGTTTCCCCTGCTGACTCATTTCTAGAACCTACTCGATATGTTACCATCACTGAAGCAACAGGTGCAGCACTATCTTTCTTAATCAAAACCTGCAAACCATTGCTCTTTAAACAGTATTCAACAACGCCATCGACTTGATCCAACTTTTCAAAAGCAGGATGACTGGGTGTTGTTGCGTAATTGCAGTTTGGAACCCGTACAGTGATAGGTCGTTTTGTTGGTTTATTTTGTTGCCTAAAAGTAACAAAAACACCACGAAAAATTCCCATCCATCTGCGAGAATATTTTCTTAGAGGACGAACACAAAGTTTTTGTGGACACCCTACATATCGTTTCGCTGTACACCAGTCTAAAGACGACTTGGATACGGACCGAAAAGTAAAAAGAGAACAAAACATCATGTTGACAGTATTTAACCCGTTTAATTCACAAATTAGTCACTGAATATTCTTCTTTTCTAATGAGGAAAATGATCATTTCTTATCCAACATGGTGGCGCATAGGACTTGTTGATCATGCATGGCTAAACGAGGAACTTTGGGTACATGTTTCAATGCTTCTCTTTCTTCCTATCCAATCTCATGTAAACATTATTCTTTGTTTTGCTAGTGACTTACCTGAAAACTTGTTTTACTATTGGTATGCCTTATAGATCCTCGTTTTGACTTGAAAAATTGTAACAAATGGGATTGAGCTTCTCCAAAACTATTCACAGGTTTGATAAAGGGTTGAATCCATCGAGAAAGATGGCTTAAGCCACTAAATCGTTCATCACATAATATTACAGCTCCATAGTCATCCTTATGTCGTAGGACTCTGCCTATGGCTTGATTGACTGCTCGAATGGCCTGCATTCGATACCATTCTTGTGCTTGTCTACTATTTCTCTTCACAGTACATAGAAAACGTCTTTTCATTCTCACCCGTCTTTCTTGACTAGGTGGATAGGGAATCCCTGCAATAATCACTGCTCTAGCATAGTCATCTGAAAAATTCAATCCTTCGCTCATTCTTCCTCGACAAACAGCAAAAAGTAGAGAACCACCTCTATCTTTCACATTTTCTTGATGTTTACGTAAATGGTTATGGAAATCTCCTTCTTCTTTGGACTCTACGACAAGAAATTTGCGTTTGGCAAGACATTCCCATATCGTAGTTGATTCATCACTCGTACCAAGGAATGTTGCATTCTTCCAATAGGTAATACAATCAATCATCACTTGATAAGAAGGAAAGAAACAAAGCATTCCTCCAGGAATAACCAAAGAAAAGTTGAATAGACTTCTTCCTAACTCTCTTTTGTATTCATCTGAACTTCGACTGTGATAACTACTATTCAATGCTATACCACTTGGTCCATTACTCACGATTCCAATCCATAACTGATCTCGTCCAACGACATGTTGGTTTTCCAACTGAATAGGAAAGGTCATTTGGAAGGCATTTTCAAAAGACGATAGAGGACTCAAAGTACCACTCGTTAATACAAGACAACGAATGCCTTTAATCATTCGTTTTATCACGATGGAAGAATCCAAACACCAAAAACTAAGGATAATATTTGTTTCTTTGTTGGGTTTCGATGAGGATATTTGGTCGCGATAGATACAAATCAAATGGTATGCACTAGCTTCATCAGCTGTCATACTAAACAACATTTCTAAATAATTAATAAAGGTGTCGATTGCATTGAAACCATTGCTAAAATCAGTCATGGATGTTCTTTCATCCTTTTCAGAATGATCACGTCCCAACAGACTATTCACTTGGGAGACAATCAGCGAAAACGTTTTGTTGGTAATGTTCACTTTAGCCAATAGTTCAAATAAAAAGCGAGGAGGATAAACCAACTCATCGGCATTAGACAAGGACTGTGCAAAAGTTGTCATCATTTCATGATATAAACACTTCAAAAGTGCCAACAGGAGATGACCATTTGCAGAGGAATGTTCTTGCAATGGTTTCGACTGCGAATCAGAGATGGTGGATAAACCTCTTAATCGTAACATTTTTTCCACTTGTCGAATACAGTGGAGCAATAAATCACTGGACAAATCGAAACTTGCACTATCGCTAGCCACTTGTTCCAAATTATGCGCTTCATCAAATATAATAATATCATTCAAAAAGTCTAAACCTAAACTTGACCGCAGACGCTGATTAACTACATAGTTATAAGGTAAAAAAATAACTTCACTATTGGGTTCTATTTCTTTCGTCAAATAAAATGGACATACTTTTTCTTTTTTACCCAAAAGAAATAAATCCTCCATGTCAAGAATATTATGTTCTACCTGTTCAAACACTTCAGTATTATCCTTCAAGTTGTTACGATAAGAACACTTCTTCTCTTGGCATAAATCTCGACATAAACTGTTTTGTTCAGCACCACTCAATTTGGAAACATCCGGATGAACACAAAGCTGTCCTCGAGAACCCAAAACAATGACTTTTGGTTTATAAATAGTCTTTTTCAGTTGCCCAATGGCTTGTGAGAGTTGACTATGTGTCCTAGAAGTATAAATAATTCTGGGTACGGCATTGCAACCTCCTTGAGAAAGAATAATATCTACTGTTGATTGCCAATTGTCTTTCAATTTTGAACCTTTCTCCATCTCTTCAACATTCGATGCTTTCTCAGCACCAACTGCTAGATTGAGTGCATCTTCTGTCTTTTGAAAGTGGTCAGCCACCGTCTGAGCGTCTTGCAATCCCTTTTTTAGAAAATCCAGTTGTGCTTTTGCTTGGAAAGCTTGCCTCCAAGCTAAACAACCACAAAGCAAACAAAGCGTTTTCCCTGTTCCAGTAGGACTTTCTAATAACGCGTGTTGACTCTGTTGAAGACTACATATTAGCTTTCCATGTAGTCGATTTGAACAGGATAAGGTTCGAAAGGAAAAGAAACAGGTACTCCGGCAATTTTGGTTTCAAAAGTCATCAATCTTGTTTATGGTTCGGTTATTCAGTCTTGTGGATGCACTCACAAGTGCAGGCTAACATTGCAACATGGATTTTTGAACCCATTCATCATCTTCACATTTAAACTTGCCGCGCATGTGAAGATTTCAACCATCTCAACACCTTTACTCAAAAAAGAAAAAACACATTTATTCAATAATCTACTGTCAAACAAAGTACTATTCAGCCACTAGCATATATTCCTTTATAAATGTCACGAAAGATTGGAGTGGTCTGTGGATCTCCCAAAGGCATCACATGCTTACCATAATTTCATTGATAAACAGCGCCATGGAAAAATACCAACCATTGGCAGCAACAAATAGACCTGCCACACCTGGAGGAACTGTTGAAATCACACCAAAGGAAGCAAAGGCCTGTAAAATTAGCTGCACATCGACCATAAAGATCAGTAACATAGTGTAAGATTGTGATTAAAAGTGGCCAACCAAAGATAACAAGTCAAAATGGCATATCCAACTGCTAAAATTCCTATTGGCAGGTTTACATCCTTGCCAAATACCAATACTCCTTCTCTTCCAAGGTAATGAGTGTTGCTACTGCAATCCAGAAGGCTCCATAAGAAGTCAATGTAAGCAATCCAAAGGTATTTCTAGTTATAAAGCAAAGTAATCCAGTGAAAACCTGGACAATCCCTCCATAAAAGAATGCAGGCCCTATCACTCCAGAAGCGACTGTGGAAGGCAGTAATCCTGCATTAATTGCACTTAGTACAAAGTCAGTACAACTAAAAGATGCTGCTCCAAGGATTACTGGGTTAGGGAATACTGGTGGTGCTGGGTTAGTAGGAGTGGGTGCAACTTTACCTACAGCACCCGTTTCCATTGCTTGTGCCTTGTCAAACATCATTTGACAACTCTCCTTATGGTTTACTATACTAATGTCTATTTTAGTTTCCATTTAGCTCAGTAGTTCTTTCCATGTAAATAGCTTTCTTACCTGTATCTTCTCCGTTTGTAACTTCCGTTGTGTTCGCCATGGTTTCAATATTTTTCTGGAATCGTATGCAATTTCTTCTTTTTGTGCGTTTCTCTTCTAACTGTGATCTTGCCATTTTCTTCACGCATTGGATTTCTTCTGGATTGGAATGCCCCGTCTAAAAGACATATCTATGGAAATGGGTTCTGAAAAGTATTCAAAGAAAAACACACTAGACGAATTTATTGTACTAAAGGTTTCTATTCTTCCTCATTTTGAGGCTGTGTCTCGTTTCCAGCTCCTTCCTTCTTTTTGGATATTCCCGAAACAATATCATCTATTCGTAATAACAATGCTGCTGACTCTACTGCTGTTTTAATGGTCTGAACCTTTACTAGATATGGTTCCCAAACCTAAAATAAATAGCGAGTTACACAAGACATTTAATCATGCAAGGACATCAAACATACACCTAGCTCTGTAATATCCACAATCTCTCCAGTTAAGCCATTCACACCCCAGTGTGTGTTTTGTGTTGAAGAGTGTTTCGCTCGAAGTTCTGTCAAAGCTCTTACCACATTGGCACCGCAATTTTCCTATGTTTACCATCTCCCATTAACCCTGGCTAACCAAAAAAAATACAAAAGTGCCTACCAATAATGTTCGCGGAATGACTTCCATTGCTTGTGCAACTGCCTTGTACGGAAACTGTATGACACCTTCCAATGATTTTGCCTTTTCTGCTAGCGCATGTGACACATGCATCTCTACTGCACCTATCGCACGAAATTAATATCTTCGTCGTCTCCAAACACAAATTATTTTGCCATTTACCTCCACCGGGAACAATTCGGGAATCCACGATAGCATTCCTCGCTACGCATAGAGCATCTTGTAAGTTGCGTTCGATCTCATTCAAAACATCCTTCAAGATATCAGTTTATGCAACTACTTGTAAAGAAAATGTTGATATTGTTACCTTGCTCGCACCACGAAGCAAAATTGTACAAGCTTTGGGAGATGTACACTCTGTGATAAATGTAAAGTACCTTAATACAAATGGTCAGTATACCAGAAAAATAATATTTCAATAGCGGATTGTTTTTCTAACACGGCAAGCAAAATGCTGGTGTGGAAAAACAATCTTGATGTTTAAAGGAAAAGGCAATGAATACTTACTCGTCACCTATCTTTTTCACTTCAAAGAGGCCTGCTGTTCCTAGATCGCTTTCCTAAAAATTGTAAGGTTAAAATTCAAAAGGTCAAGTTGTGCTTACTTTGGCTTCTTCCACTCTTGAAACTATAGTTGCACCGGTTGCCTTGGCGATGCGGTTGTTTTCAGTCTTTTTCACTCTTCTAATGCAGGAAATGTCTCCTTTCATAAGGTAATGCTGAGCGAGATCGCTTATGCCTTTCTCGGTTATAACTAAATCAGGCTGAAGAGGAACGCAACATAAGAAACAAGCTATTTCTGAATGTCTTCACACAAACCTTAAGATTCATTATTGCCGTGCACAATTTCTCCACGTAAATCTCTTCCTGCTTCAGAAGTGCTTCCCAATCTGACTCTTTCGTGATTTCAACATTCGCTTGACTCTCCAATTTGGTATACTCCAGAGGACAATCCAGCAAGAGAATCTTTGGATTGACTATCTTGCGCCTCATTTTTGAATGTGTCACGTCCTTATCAAACATGACACCTCGAAGAACACAAGACTCTTCCACAGAACCTCCTGGCACTTTTTCGATTCTGGCGTAATTCTTAATATCAACGACTTTTTTCCCATCTACTTCAGTTGCTACTGTTTTAACTGCAGTATAAGCCAAATTGCACATAAGATCCTTATGGCGAGACATATATTTGGTTCCAATGCAACTAGCAATAACACTATTAATGCGTTTTTCATCATTGGGATCTACTTTAATGGCGATATTGTCTATAACTTCAATAGCATCATCTAAAGCTTTGAAATAGGCGTTCACAACTATTCGCGGATGAATACCCTCTCTATAAAGGGCTGTGCAACAGTTAAAAGCTCGCCAGCTAATACTATAACAGAAGTGGTCCCGTCGCCAACCTTTGCCATCGTCAATATCCTGCCTAATCATCTAACATTAGAGACATTTACCTCTTCGTCCTGTGTTCTAGAGAGCTCGATCATACTCTTCGCAGCTGGGTGTGACACATCGATTTCACGAAGAACAGCGTTTCCGTCATTTGTCAATACAATTCCTCCCATGGCATCCAAAACCATTTTAAGCATGGCACGAGGTCCTAGTGTAGTTCGAATAGTGTCCGAAACAGCCTTCGCTGCCAGGATATTTCCAATCTGTGCCTTCCGCCCGGTTTCCCGTTTGGTTCCTTCTTCTGTAGAGTCCCATTTTAGAATATAAAAGTACGTTACGTGAAGAAAAAACTTACTTAAAACAAGAACTGGAACTTGAAACATTTTGCAAGATTTAGCTACCAATGAGAACAATAGGACCAACAATGAGGTTGAGTTCCTTAATCCAACACTAGAAACTTCTCTTTCTGGCGCCAAAAATTTCCGATTTTCGGTAGATTATTATTGGCCCAGTCGATATTGGAAAAAGTCATCACTTGTGTTCTTTCTACCTCAACCTTGTCATTTTGTTTTGGAACAGACGCTTAATGAATTTTCTATTTTTTATCTTATCATCTTTATGAAAATAAAGGTCATTCTGTTCTACTCATGTTCTAGAGACTTTGTATAAATTTGTGTCGAAATGCAAAACGTCAGTGAAGAACAATAATTTTACCATTTTCGTATGTCAATTGCATCATTTTAAGGTCTTTGTACTTTCTAACAGAGTGACATGGAGAGAGAAATACAAAACATAAAGAAAAGATTGAGGGCCCAGTGGCTGCTCTCGCATCCCTTGTGGTTCAACAGCATTCGCTGACCAAAACACGATGCCGACGTCGCGTAGGAAGAAGCATGGTAAGTACAGAAGTTTCTTCCAAGTGTTAGTAAGCTGAAAGTTATCAAGGCATCATTAAAAAACAACCGAAAAATAAGAGGCTTTCCAACGCTGACATCATCCAAACTGTGGAGAAATGTTTGGACGAGTTCCAGAGCATATATGTCTTAAACTTTGACTGCATAAGGAGCTCTGTTTTAAAAGAATTACGAAGCAACTGGAAGGATTCTCGCTTCTTTTTTGGAAAGAATAAGGTTATTCGGGTGGCACTGGGTCGAACAGAAGAGGAAGAGAAGCAAAAGGAACTACATAAATTGGCGGATTGTCTGTCGGGAAACGTTGGAGTGCTTTTTACAAATAGGAGCAGAAAAGCTGTGTTTGAATTTTTCGATAACTTTTGCTTAACTGAATATCCGAGAGCTGGTATGGCTGCACCACGTAGTGTTTCTTTGGCTGCCGGTGTTTTAGATTTGCCAACTGAATTGGAACCACGCTTAAGAAGTTTAGATGTTCCAGCGACGATCAATAATGGTGAAGTTGAGTTAACGAATGACATTCAGGTTTGCGCTGAAGGCGAAATACTCAGTCCGAAAACCGTCAAAATTTTAAAGACTCTCTGTATGCCTGTATTGGAAGCTCGTGTAGGAATAGTAGGTTGCTGGGATCGTTCTACTGGATTTGCTTTGGGAAATGCTGCTTAATCTTGATACAGCTCTTGTCCAAAGTGGCACCGGACACAATTCGTTGCTTTTACAGGTTTTTCCTAACATCGGAAACAAGATTCCCTACAGAAAGTGTATATTGACCATTTTTATAATAAACATCAGGTCTTAAGCACCAAACATTTACTATTCTTCATTGTTGACCAATTTCTATATCAAAAATCTTATCTTTGTTGAACGCCCGTCGTCAGACTCAATCCCTTTGCCGACCTCGCATCGAATGGTCTCGTAGAATGAGAACAGCCAGAGCCAAACAAACGGGTTGGAAAGGAATTAATTTTTACAAGGACATAGAAACAAAGGATTGGATAGAGATTGCCTTGTTGGCGCCTTGTTTCGGAATGTCTGCAATAGGTTCTTAAAACCTCAAGAAATATTCTCTTATGACCTTTGGATTCTCTTTGAGGCTCCTTGAAAACGAGCCATCAAGAGCATGGTTACTATGTCGTGAAGAGCCTCGGGTTCCTCATTGCCTCTTCTGGAACTCTGCAAGAGTACGGCATTCCATGTTGTATGGAAGCAAAGTACGTATTCTAGACCTATTGGCAAGACCTGTGGGAGTTGTTAATGGATTACTCTTGGGATATGTAAGTTTTTTATTTGTGCATGTACTCTCAGCGTGTAACTCTCTATGTAGTCCCTCGGAAACTATCACTCAGTCTTCAGCAAGCACTGGTGTCCACTAGATGCACCACGCTGTAGAAGATTCGCTATGAATTTAAACTCAGGAGAATTCATGGAAGTAAGTGACGAGGAACGGTTATTAACCATGCAACTTTTTTTAACTCCTTATTGACAAGGTACACTGGTTCGTCGAGGCTAATAAGTGTTTGATATACTGGATGCATATGTCCAGTAGTGCACATAGAGCAAGGTACTTTGTGTTGTATGAGTTACCTCCTCCCGGTAAACTTCCCACGAAGCTTCTAAAGAGCGTGGAGCTGTTAATACAACGAGAATATAATGAAAACACGAGTCAGGGAGATCTTGAAAGCAGTTTTGAAAAAGATAACACGAAATTGAGTCTAGTAAAGCAAGAAGAGAATAAACCATTTTCTTTCCAAGGGTTTCAAGATGCTTGGAAACGCACAGTTGGAGTTTTTAGTGGAACCGGAAGAAGAACTTCGTACGATCCAGTAAATAGAACAGTCATGGAAGATGTTACTTTCCCATACAGACAAGTGACTTATTTCTTACAAGAGGCTTCGGACAAGGTGGATGGTGCGTGTCGAGGTGCTATCGAACCACCTCTATTTTCACTGTCTATACCAGTAGTTTCCGCATCTATTGTGGATGGCATAGTTGAAGAACTCCTAAGGCAAGAGGACTTACATCTTCAAGCTGCACAGATGGATATGAGCTCGACAACAAGCAGAAGCAGACTATCGAAAGAGAAGAGATGGAGACAACGTTTATGTCGACGATACAAGCGCTATGTATTAACAGAAAGTCGGTCAGCAGAAGGCTTAGTTGTACCTCTTGCAGCACATAGAGCAGCCTTTCACTTGGGTTTATCTCTTTCAGGAAACTTTTTTTCAGAAAACGACACAAACTTGAATGAATTATATGAAGGAGAGTTGAAAGAGCGGATACAATCCTTACAAACGCTTTCGTCTGGTTTATGGATGTTTACTCCATCGGGGGAGAATATTTTTATATCTGCATCGAGGCAAGTGAAACGGTTGGCTGTGGAGAATGAGACCAAAAAGTATGCTATGGAAAGCAGAAAAATGTCACGGACAAGAAGTTATCCAAGGACTGAATCTGCAAGTAGTGGCAGCTCTGCTTCAGTAAGTAATTGTGTAATCATTTTGTTTCTCCTTCTCAAACACAAACCACGTGAATAGGCTGCTAGCGAGGAGTCGGCTAATAACACCCGTAAGCAAGTATTGCCAAATACTATTGAGGAACAGGAAAGAGAACATAGCAGTTCTCTAATGGAGAAGATAAAGGCATTGGAATATGAAAATGCCCTACTCATTCGAAGAGTACAACAGTTGGAAAAGGAAAGGGAGTACAAACAGCTCACTTTGAACACTCCTGATTTCAAGAATCATTCAGGAACAGAACGAGATAAACCTCCACTTGAGTTGGATTATCATGAAGAGTTGAATCGTATTCTTCTGAATATAGATTCTGCCGTACAGAGTGAATGGGAGTTGGTCGGTAGAAATGTCGATGACAGTGACTTTTTCTTTTGAATTTGTGTAATACAGAGGGTTTTATGTTTATCTAGTAAACATAGTCGTAGGGAGAGAGAGAAAAATAAAAAGAATTGTTATGACGTGGCAGTATTTCTTGTTGGGAGGGCACCCGGAAGACATGCAGACATCCTTAGGACGGAATCCTTTCTTGAAACGAGCTAGAAAGGAGAATGAAGAGAAACCTAAGAGTCCATATTCATCGATAACAGCAAGTGAGAGACTCAAGTATTTCACCTAATCGATGCTAATAAATAATGTGTAGACAACACAGAACTGAAAGATGAAGTCAAGGAAATGGTCAACAGTGAACCTGGTGATGTTTTCCTTCAATCGAAAGAAGAAGAATCGTTTTCAACGCCCATCAGTTCAATTTCTAACCCGTTAACGAGTTGTAACGAACCAACTGGCGAAACAACCCACAGTCACTTGTTCTCATTCGTCACTGGTGGACAAACGAGCTTGAAAAATAAGTGGAAAGTAAAGAGACGACCGAAAGTTGATAGAAAGAGTTTGATTGGAGAGAAGCTAAATAAGCAGATAGCAAAAGATGATACATTTGATAACAGTGAGAAGAAAGGCTGCGTGGTCGTACCAGATATTGTTAAGTTTGTCAACCCCGAGTCGAATAGAAAATGGGAAACGCAAGAGACAAGAAGCGCGGATGAAGAGTCGTCTGTTGCCAATGTATTTCATATGTCAGAGAAGAATAACATGCAAGACAATGAGGAATATGGTAGAAAAGTGACATTGAACCGCAGACGTCATTCACCTGATAAGTTGGCATTGATGAGAACTCATATGGATATGTTGAAGGAAATGCAAGATCATCAAACTCGAATGGTTTCTGAAAGAGGACGAGAGAGAATGAAACAGTTAGTGGATGAACTTAGAAATATTGGAGGTCAGCAAGGAAATGATTCAAACATCCACATGGAGAAGAGAATAGGTTTGGAACAAGAAGAGGACCTAAAAATGTCTTCAGAAATGCTATCTTGCGAACAAGATGTATCATTATTGGCTAGTTCCTCTACAGCAAGTACTAGTCAAGTGGTTTCCTCTTTTAACGAATCTTCACAAGAAATCATTCCAAAAGAGAATTATTCTACTGTGGAAAATCCATCGGAGGAAGCACATGCCTCATTGACTAGTTTGGCAGAACTTGACTCGAATACCATTGAAAAGATTGCATATTTCTTACAACAGCAAGAACATTCACTTCGATATCTTCGATTGCAACACGCAACTCAAAGGAGATTATTTAAAGCCTTCTTAGAAGACGCCTCTGAAGACAAGTTAAAAGATGAGTCATTTATAAGCCATATTGAACAGTTCATGGCATCATCATCTTGTTCACCTGTTCATAAAGATGAAATGGAACCACTTTTGGAGGTTAAATGTGATCCTTCAAACGCTTTAGTGACTACTTGTGGATATTCATATCCTTCAGGTTCTTATGACTTTGCATTACATGCATTGAAGGAATACATTTTGGAATATCCAGCAGTGTTTCAAGTTGAAAATTCTCAAGGTCGCAAACAACAAGTAGTACAAAGAGCTCTTATTAGTTATTTAGCTTTTAATCCTTTGGCAAATGGTATTGCTGCAAGACAGAAAGTGGTAGAATACTATAGAAAATATCAAAGAACACGCAGTGAACAGAAGTGGAAACTGACAGAGATTGAAAAGCTTCTAGAAACTATAGTTGAACAAGGCTCTGCACATAAGAAACAATCCACATTTATACCTTATGCCCAAGATCGATGTCCTTTCCAAGAAGAAAGTGTTGCAAAGAAATGGTGCCTACGTGTTTTAATGGACAAAAGGAAACAAGATCATGAGTTTCCTTCTGTAGACTATTTAAATCAATTGGTAAAGGAAGCAAAGCATTCTTCTCCTCAAATGTATAGTTGGTAAGTGTTGTTCTTCATCATCAGTACAAATAATCACCATGTTGAAAAGGTATGAAGATTTTCATTGGAGAATATGGGATTGTTGTGTACAAAACTTATCAGAAACCCAACTTTTTCTGTCTTGCTTAGCAACTTGTTCTCCTAACTCTTCTCTTCAACAAAATATTGTCAATGCAATGTTAAACTATCGAGCTCTTAGTCAAGGCAAACGACCTCGCTGGGGTCCTTATCCAATGCGTAGTTTAGTGAATTATTTAGCAGGTGCCTTAGGAAGACCTTCAGGACACAAAGTTCGAGCATTTTTAGAGAATTTATTGTTTCCTTTGCATAGCAAAAGTGTCACTATTGATACACATATGCAAAAGATTGCTTTGGGAACTGGTCGACTTAGCTTATCACCATTAGAGTATGCAGTGTTAGAAGACTACTTTCGATTTGTTTCTAATAAGATTGAAGAATCTTTACCTCATCGTTTGCAATCATCCTTATGGTCTGTTGTTGCTGGAGATATGGATTATTGTTCAGAATTGGAACATTATCGAAAGGTTGTCACATTAGAATGGCCGTTTACATTGGATAAGGAAGAGACTCGTACTGCTCTAATTCAATCCTTGAGAAGCATATTGTTAGAAATGGGTTATTTAACACGGTTGGACTGTGGAGAGATGAATGATATGCCAAGATTTTATATTTATATTCCATTGAGAAAAGAGACTTTGAAGAGTTTGAAAGGTCACATTGCATTACGTCGAGCTTTTGCTAGGAAACAACAGCGTCAATTGCTTCCTCAAGAAGAACAAGAAATAGAAGAATATGAAAGAGCTATTCAATATTGTCAAATTGGAGAAGAAACACAAATGAACAATCCTTCTGATGTTAAATGGTTTTATAGAGATTGGTGTCAATTTCGAGCATATTGTCTTCCTATGACATTACATCTTGAAGAGTTGAATGGAAAACGTTGGGAATTGATGACTCACAATTATCACTGGGAAGAAGGAATGAATGATAGTGATCATGAGGATCCTTATTTTGGTTCTCATCTATATTTTGAAGGTTGTCGAGACTTACAAATTGTCTTGGAGAAAGGTGGTTTATGGAAATAAGCCTGTTTTTCTCACTTCACCAATGGATGGCTGGACAAGTCCTCTCCATGATGTTGTGTTTTTGAAAAGGACACGTTTTTGGTGATTGGGAGAGAAACCCTCAACCTCCATGCCAAACTGTCTACTCTTTCATACTTGGAATAGTAAAAAGTTTTGTTTTCTTACTAACTGGATGTTTATTGGTGGCAGAACTATTATTATTCCTAGAAGAAAGAAAACACTAGCAACTTGTCGTTGGGTGGTTGGGAACATTTCTTCTACCCATTTCATAACCAACCAATTGTTTATTGCTCAGACAATAATAATATCAAATACTTGGAAGAGCAACCAATGTTTGAGTCAATGGTGTTATGTTGACCCAAATAATCTTTGGCAGTATGCAAAAAGAAATGTGTTTAGGACCTTTGGTTTGGTGACATTGGCCATTGTTATCTTGTTCTCCATAACAATGGCTGAGTTTATCAAGAAAAGAAACCAAAAGCTCCGTCAACAGCGATTGAAACAATGGATTGATAGAATCACTGGTGGAATAAACTTGTCAGTTGTAGACAAACAGCAACTGGGGAAAGATATGAAACTATTGGAAGAACGCCAGCAAATGTTTTCAGAAGAGTTGGCAGCGGAAATTCAGCGTTGTAAGAGTCGAGGAGGTATATCTGGTAGAGGAATATCTTATCGTGAACATTTCATTTTGCAGTTACAAGAACAATATGGTGTCAGTCCTGAAGTGGTGATTGGACAATTTGTACAACAAGTTAAATCGACTAGCAAAGTCTATGCAGAGGCTGCTACCAAACATCTGAGACGCAATCATCAGGAAGCGGCACTTGATGAAATAAGCAACTTGTTACGTTTTCATCGGCAATGGATTAAACCAGCCATGTTGGAACTCACTGACCATGACCCAGTGGCTTTACAAACTCTGTCCTCTTTATTGAATATCCGAGACACATTTGAATTACGAAATAGACTAGTTCAATATTCAGTGATAGACATCTACCGATTGTATTTGGAAAAATACTTTAGTACCGTTGGAAGAGAGCACACACGATCTTATGAAATGGAAAATTTAAAAGCCTTACAAATGTATTTAGGATTGAAAGTGGAAGAAGCGTTGACATCTGAAGAATATGTTGCTGGACAAATATACCGAAAAGCAGCAGTAAAGACGTTTGAAAATGGAACATTTCTTCGTGAAGGACTGAAGCAGTTGGCAGAGTTGGAGAAATTCTTAGGCGTCATATTGAATTGGGAACGATCTCGAGCAATTTATTTAGAAGCAGCAAAGCCTTGTGTTTTACAGCAATTGCGCAATATCCTTAGAGACCAAGAAATCACATTGCAACAGGCAATAGCTCATCTGCAGTTTCTGGTTGGATAATATTTTCAAGTTGATAGGACGATGACTTACTTTTCTCTATAGGAAAATTCCTTAAACATCGATTTAACTGATTTTTTTCATTGTTTAGACGTTAAAGACACGGACTTGCAACGAAAGAAACAGACGCTTTGGAAATTTTGGACCAATTATAAACACAACATCCAATCTCAAAAGTGTTCATCATCTCCGACAATCCTTTCTGAGGAAGCTCAATGGCACAATCATGGAAGAAATGAACCAAGTCAACTATCGTAATATTTTCTGTTTCATAATGAAATATACAAAAATGGTCCTGAACACTTAGTCCATCAGCGACTGTTTGCGCTGTTCTAATAAACATTGATATTTTCTCCAATGTCGTTGATACCAAAATAACATGCGAATAAAGTCAAAAATACTAAAGTCTGGCCACAGACGATCCGTAAAGTATAGTAAGGAATATGAAGACTGACAAGTAATAGTCAATATCCATTGAAGATTGAAAAAGAACTGACTTACCTGCCATAACAAAAAATCACTAAGTCTTGTTTCTCCAGAAGTGCGCAGTATGATTTCGGGTTCTATTTCTTCACTTGTCAACTGTTGATAGCGAGCAATATGTTCCGTCAGTAAGGCTTCTGATATGTCCGTTGTTTGTAGCTTTCCATTCATCACATCATCCATAATATCTACAATGGCTGAACAAATTTCATCTCTTGCGGTATATGAAAAGCATATGGTCAGCCTTGGACCATCATTCTGTGCAGTTTCTTTCATAACCGATAGCATTAACTGTAAAAGATAAGAAGGAACAAGACAAAGGTTTCCTACCAAAACAACTCTTATCTTGTAACGTTGAATAATATCTCTGTGAAAACAATTAAATAATAAAACAACTGAAATATTCTTACTTACTTGGAATCTAACATTTCTTCCAGTTTCTTTGCAGTGAGAACAAACAATTGTTGCTTCTCATTTTCAGGTCTCTTATAATTTTCAATTGAGAAAGCAAATAGTGTTAATTGTTCGATTCCGCTATCATAACACCACTGTAAAGCTTTTGTTAAGGTTTGGCTTCCCCACGGATGACCTTCAAAAGCTGCCAGTCCTCGTTTTGTAGCCCAACGTCTATTGCCGTCCATGATGATTGCCAAGTGCTTTGGAATGGGACCAAACTTGATCACATAAAGTAGAATATAAGTGAAGCAGGAAAATAGTTGGTCATAAGTGCGATATAAAAACTTGATCAAAGAACAACTCGACAGGCCGCTTGTCAATCGTCTCATGAACATATTGACAGGTGTGGATGGGATCGTATCCATTGGAGAGAGGAAATCATGTGATTATTCTTATGAAACAGGTTCTTCTATGATATCATCTGTTAGTCATCAAAAATCACTTTTCTTTTACATAATACGCTCACTTTATACTAATCAAGCTCTAATCGAGCATATAACAAACACTATCTTTCCTGGAGAGGAGGTGCTTTAAAGAGTCATTGGGCATCCATTTGACGTGGAAGGAGGAGGCAGAGTTTGAGAAGGATATGGCAGGTGGTAAAAGACCAAGTAACTATGCAAGAAACAGTAGTCGAAATGGCAACAGAACAAGTTCAGAAAGCACTGGATTTTTCTCTCTCTGGAATTGGCCACATGTGAACTTTTCACCTGCCAGTCAACCCAATACAGCTTATTCTCTTCACTCGTCTGACGAAGGCATGCTTCCAGATAGTGCAAAGTCCTCAATGGGACAAGGACAGCCAGCAAGTTCCACATCTTCTCCAGATGAACAAGAAGGAAGTGCTTTCCTAGGAAGAACTCTAGAAAAGTACATTGAACAAACAGTAGAAAGAACATGTCAGCAGCTTGCTTCCAACTGCGAGGTTCAACTACAGCGTTTGCAAGAAGAGGTAAAAAAAATTTCTTTGAAACTCGAATAACAAAGTCTTAACTGTTGTATAGATACGTTATTTAGAAAATGCAATACGAACGGAGGAAGAGTCAAGGGCAAAGCTTTATGAAAAGATGGAAGGTTTGTTTGAACGGATGGAGAGGGTAGACAAAAAATTGCAAGATTACATAGTACAAACGCTCAAAAGTAATAAGCAGGGTGCAATACCTTCAGAAACAGACGAGGAGCAAGCTTGGAAGAAGACTGTGACAAACGACTTGGAAACCAAGAATTCTGCATACAAAGAAGAACAGGTAGATGGTTCGTTACTGGAACGAGTTAAGAGGTTGGAATGTGAGTTGGCAGAGAAATGTAAAGTAAAAGGTGATAGCTTTACTTTGGCCTCTGATGATAGCGAAAGACAAGCAAATGAAGGTATTGTAGATAGGAAGGATTCTAAACAAAATATACAAACGCAGCTAAGCAAACTACAAAAGAATATGAAAAAATTGGAAATAAGAGTGGATACTGCATTGGAGCAGATGGAAGAAGCTTCACTGATGCAATCCAATTCGAATGAAAAATTAGAGCAGAGAACCAGCCAAATTGATGATTTGCAGCGAACAGTAGATGCCGTCAAAAAGTTATTGGAACACAATTTACGAGTTCAGAATGACTCGGAATCTATTGTCAAGGAGCAGGCAGATATTATTATTAAGCATGTTTGTGCAGCAATGAGGCAGTATACGATCAAGAGAATCAACGAATACAATATATTTTTGGATTCTGTATTAAAAAAATATTTACCAGGCTACCAAGATGTAGATTCAGAGAATTTGATTGCGCAACCGAGCTCTCCAGAAGTTTGAGACATTACCTTAAACAGTCTGAATTCCTTCTAAAAGTGAAGTTAGCGAGGTTCAACGTCGATTGTTTATTGCAGTCAGAAAGCCAATAGTAGGCGAAAGAAGTGTCTCAATTTGATTAGTGTTGGATGTGACCATGAGTTGAAATTTCTGTAACACAGCATGACGGCGAACACTTCTGTTATCAGAACACTATCAAAACACACATTCAGTCTTCAACACGCATCGATAATGTGTCTTGACTAGTCTCAGAAATGGTAACGCGAGTTAGTTTCCTCTAGCTCCTACAGACATGTAGGCAGACTCAAAAATTAGATACGCGAAATGATAGATCTAAAATGTTGTGATAGGACTGATTATGTGATTAAAGTAATGTTTTTAATTTCACATGTATTTTCCAGTACTGTCAGGAGACGTTAGACGGCTTGAACATCACTTCTGGCCACAATTTAATAGGTATCGGTAAATTTTTTTACTATTTTCAAACCTTCTCTAGTCGAATGTCTCCCATAGGAGAGAGACAACCTTCAAGATGTTCGAACACATTAAATTTCATGGTCTCCAAATGCCTGTGTTTGATCTCGTAATCGTAATGAAAAGAATAACAAGACATTAAACCATTATTACATTTTAAAGAAATTCAACTGCAAAATTTACATGCTGCCATTATCAGCAAATCGGTCGAAAACAAACTGCGAAGACAAATTAATCACAAACATTTGGTTTTCATAATTTTTTTATATCGTCCCAAAACTTGCATGGAAGACAAAATTCTAAACTAATTGTTTTAGTCATAGTACAGTAAAATGTGAAAACGGATGTCCTATCAAACTCACCATTCGTGGTGTTTAGCTATATTTTGAAAACAACAATTAGTTTCACGTACTTGTCATCTAAAAAAATTTTGTTCTGTAACCTGAGAGACACAAATGAAAAGACTATCTCCTGCATGTCTACATACACGAGTGTTATACTATTTTCCAGGCATAAAATGAGTCCTCTCAGCGCTATTTATCTCCGTTGCATTCTTTTCAATTACCAACTCGATCTTAAAACTGAACTTGATAAATTAATTTTTTTAAATTATTTTTATATAAAAAAATTAAATCGTGGTAAGTTTGTCTAGGTGATTGCTACTCGCAATATTTTTTAGTCCCTAAATGCCTACTGTAATTCAAACACTTTCGACATTTAAAAGCTGTTTGTGTTTCTTCTTGAATTGTTTTTGTTTAAGAAGTGTGACAATATGTGTTTGTCTTATGCGGCTTCATATTTTAATTATGACTGAATGAAAGTCTTTATTTGTTTGAAAAATTTTGTGCAATCCTTTTGTAGAATTTTAGTAATTTAATATTTAATTTCCTTTAATGTGGGAGTTGTTCCGGGTTTTCATGGAGTTGTTTACTTCAACTATTATATCCTATTTGGTACAATTCTTCGCAAAAGTTTTTTCCTAAATAATTTAAAAGTTGCCTACTTTTTTAAAATTTCTTTATTTTCTGCTCAAAATGGGTATTTGCTTTTATTGTAATTATTTAATTACAAGCCTCGTATGAGGAATGGAATGCATCGATTGGTTCTAAATCAGAACCTTTTTTGTGATGCTGCTAGTGAATAATGTGTGGAAAGAGGATTTCGAGACAAAAACATGCTGAACTAAGAAATAATCGAAACTAACAGTTGGCTGTCCATTTACGGTAACTTCCGTGGAAACTGCCTCAAACCTGGATGCTGATGACAGCTTTTTTAGTTTATCGAGAATCAAGCACAGTGTCTGAATGGCAAATTTTTGAAGACCGTTGTTTAGATGAATACTTGATCAACTTCTCTATTAAGACTTGGAGCATTCCACTTTGAGTCCACATGCCATAGAAATAAATTTTTCGAGTTAATATTTCCAGTATTAGTGACATAATAGGTCGTGAAAGTTCATCGGTATGATCAAAAACTTCCAATGGATGTAAGATTTTCAAGTGATGGTTAGAATTGTAAAGTCGACTGTTACATGATGAATGAATATGAAGCAGTAGAAAATGGAAAGACATTTTCATTTTGGCTTCAGATGTCATTTTGAGACATTCTTATTTGTTGGCTAGAAATCATTGCTATTCAAAAGAATCGCAAATCTCACCAGCATTCTAAGGTAGACGCTATCACTGAGAAACGAACTGCAAACTTGCGAAAGGTCATCTTACTTATATATACTGCCCTTTTCCTAAAGTTTGGCAAACTCTATTAGATTGCATCCGTTAATGCAACATTTACCATCTGTGATTCTGTAAAAATCAACGAAAGGAAAATATACTTAAAAATGAAAATCCTTTCATCGTAAAGCATTCAGTAAAGAAGTCATTAATAAACTATCAGTTAATATCGTTAAACAACCATATTGTTTAGAATGTCAATAACAATAGATCAAAGCGAATTGTTTGCTAAACTTGAAAGACTTAATTTCTTTACTTGCAGTGTTACTTCCAAAAACATCAACTTTACGATTATCGACTTCTCAGAATCTTAAAGCCGTGTCAAAATTGCTTGAAACGGTATTTTGTGTCTAGTTGGCGTCGCGCTGTAAACACATTTTGAGATCACTCAACTTGATTATATAATCAAAATTGACTTACCGAACTTCTTTCAATCAACGTTTTGGAAACAATACCCATTGTATCAAGGTAGCGGTCCATACATTTTGCCAAGCAATTCTGCTCGGAAGAAGCCAAAGACGTACCGGGCTTAGTAACACATTTCAGGAAACATTTTTCTGAAATATTTTGTACCAAATCTTGAAACACTTGTCTTAACATTTCGTTCCTTACACGTTCTTCGATCTGAAAAGCGAACAAACGATGAGAAGTACAATCCAATATATATGAGTGTTTGCGAATACCTCGTTGCGTTCTTCAGGAGAAAGTTTTGATATTCGTTCAATAGTTTCTTTGTCAAGATCCATCCCAGCGTTGTCGTCGGTTTCCTTATTCCCAATGGATGATACTTGTCAAGAAGGGAGCCATGTTATTATAGAAAACACACTAAATTTTATAAAAGAAAAACGAACAAAATGAAACACAAATTCGATACTCATTTCACTATTATTGAAGTTACTCCAGCTACTGGTAGATCAACTTTAACCTTCCCATTAGTCACAAGAAACGTTCCAACCTTCTCTTGATAGAGTCCTTTCCAAGGAACACTGTACCAGACTTGTGCCTCTTGATATTTAGCAGAACTAAACGAAGAGACATCAAAGGTTACATTGCCACAATTCATAGTCACTAGAACAAGAGAGTCATCGTGAATTGCGGCTAGAGTGAGAGGATCACTAGTCGCTACAAAGGTGGAACCAGGCCTTAAGAATTTTGTAAATTGACTGAAAGTATAATATTTTGGAGTGGCATAAAAGGTGTAGTTGCCAACAGTATCTACTGGAGCCTCAAGAGGACCCCAACCAGAACCATTTGCGTCAACACCTTGCCAGTAACACCAAACATGTGGCTGTAGTTTCTGAATATCCTTCATGATATGTCTTGCTGTAACCAGACCAGAATTATCTCCGTTTCCATATTCAGTAACCCAAAGTGGTTTGTCAACGTCCAACATGGCTTCATGAAGTTGAGCTCGACGGTTACCTGCATAGGTATGAGTATTAATTTGATGAACATCTTTAATGACGCCAGACTCATTATAAGCTGTGACTGTAAAGAGAGTCTGATCGATGGAATAATCATCAGCTGCAGCTATCTTTGTAGGAAGATTAGTTTCTTGTAGTTTCTTATGAAGGATTGGAATGAGTACTTGTTGTGTATCTAATCCAATATGACAGCCTTCTTGACGGTTTCCAAAAGTCCAGTAATCTGCTAGAGGCTCATTGAACATTTCCAAAGTTGAAAAGGTGACGTTGTAATGATCATAAAAATGCTTCACGACAGTGATTAAATAATCAACAAACTCATCTTTGTATTTGATATTGAAGTTTGGATATCCTTCGGGGCCACCTGTAGAAGAACCACTATAAGTCATCCAGTAAGGTGGAGAGTTGACAAAGGCTTCTTGTATTCCAACACCTCGTTGAATGGCTGCCATGAGGAACCATCTCTGAGCTTCATCTGCTGACCAGTCATACACGCCAGGAACTGGTTGATATCCAGGAAGTCTTTCTCTTTCATTCATGAAAAAGTATTTTGGACTTTCTCCTCCAGGAATTTCAAACCTTACGACATTCAAACCCAAACCTTTTTCCTTATCAAATAATAAATCAGCAATTTGATTTCTAATTGATTCAGGCGCTCTTCCCATGACGAAAGCAAACCAAGAAAGAGACATTCCAAAGCCGTGAAAAGTTTGTTGTTTAGAGGTTGCATCTATCATAACTGTTTCTTCACTGGGACAATAACACTTGTGGTTGCATTCATTGATAGTGTCATCAGAAGAACATTTCGAAAGACAAGGATCAAGATACAGTTCATCACTTCCCACATAAGGTCCTGGGTTTAACTTGGAAGCACATATAGTTGAAACAGCTACCACTAGAATAAGTAGCCAAGAGAAAAGAGAGTTGTGTTGTAAATACATGGTATGCATTTGAGACTTTTAGCCAAAAGTTTCTTTTTAAAGACTGTTCCAAAGAAACTATCCCTCCATTCTATATGGACGAAGAGATTCTTTTCCTCTGGAATGGATAGTTTCTTTAGTATCTCATTCTCTTGTCCGTTCTTGTGAAGGAATGTCCCAGTGTATTGTCTCTTAGACGTTTACAGTCACAAGAGGGAAATGAACGCAACTCTTCCAACGGATACTTTCAAGGGGCAATTTTATTTCTCTGAACAGTTGTTTTGTCTATGTTGGAAAGGAATGGCCATGTCACTTGTTTTTCGGTACCTCATCGTTCAGGAGTGGGAAAAAGATCACGAGAACCAACTTTCTCTAAAACAAGACTGTATGAGCATATGGGGAAAATATTGTCCAGCCTAGAAGAACCTCATACAGCTCATCCCAACGATGATACTTTCCACTTCAAGTGTCACAATATCAGCAGTATACAAAGACGTCTAGAGGTGTCGGATGTATTTTGGGAAAGACTGCTGGCAGAGTTGAGTCAAGAATGCTTTGGAAGCTATCACTTGTCGTTACTTGTACAATTGACCGTTGAAAAATGTTTTTGCAGTGATGATAAAGATATTCAGTGGTTGAAGGAAGTACTGGATAGAGATATCCTCAAAGACTATAATCAATATTTTGACTTTTTTCTAAATATAAATATTTATATTCACTTTTTGTACTTGTTGGGTTGCAAGGAGGAAGAGCTGGAACAAGTGACGAATATTTGGCCTTGGACTTGTATAACTACAACGATACGTGAAGGTGTTTTCAAGGGGAAACCCAAAGCAAATGGCAATCATTGTACTTTGACAGAAATATCTGTTGTCAACTTAGATTGTATATTGACAGAAATATTTATATTGCTTTGTGACTTTTGCAGAAAAAAGTTTCAAGAGAAGACTGCAACAATTGCTTTGAAAGAAGCTGCCTTTAGGTGTCTTTTGTTTTATCTGAAGGATCCTTATGGAAAGGTTAGAGTGAATCTTGTCATGAAATTGGATATGAATGTATGGATACAGTGCTTGAAAGATTCTTCTTCTTTTTCCAGTGAACTAGAAACATATGCATGTTCTATACTATGTCTAGTTCTAACAAAAATCAACAACTTGAATTCATCGGAGACTATCTTTCAATGGGACTGTGAAATAGATCGAGAGAAGTTGGAGTCCATTGGAAATGAAAGAACGATTATTGAATTATTTACTTGTGTGCATTCTTTTAGATCACGTCGTCTATTATTTTCCATTATATTGCACTTGACTGCTAGAAGGCTAGATTTTTCATTTTCTGAAACGTTTTTGTGGCAAAACCCAAATGCTTCTCAAAGTTTCAGAGATTTTATTGCTCTTTTGAAGAGCGTTTTAGCTGCCGAAGCACTTGCATACATTTTTCGTAGATGTCCTCGGAATTTTGTATTTGATATTCTTCGACATGTTTTTATTGATGCCATTTTATCCACAGAAGGCACCTATCAAAGGAATCAACAGATGAACAAGTCTTTTGCTGTAAGATTCTTTTTGGCATTGGAAAGAACTGCAATCGAATTTCAGGGTGTCAATATGGCTCCAAAGGATGACAATATTGCTGAAGTAGAAAATGAATTTTGGGTAACCACTCCGATACCTTCTTATGTTCATCAACCTTATTCCTTACCTGTAGAACTTGTACAGAGACTCATATTTTCTTCATCTCCTTTGGATGTGCGTTTTGGAGGAGGTCATATCGCTGAAGTTATTGCATATTCTTTGGATAATCGTTCGGAACCAACACAAATCATTGAATTATATCAGTCTTGGGTGAAAGTTGTAATGAAGATCAACTTTACAGACTGTTTGATTCTCTTACACAGGTTTTCCAACATCTTTGTATTTTGTTCCGTGAAATTGGAAAGGAAACTCAACTTGTTCGATCGATCAACTTTTGTTTGGATTGTTTCGTCAGCTTGGAAAGTTTATGTCAACAGAAAGAACCCATGATATCTCCTATTTTGAAATTTTTTGAGACTATGTTAGATTACTTGATCGATTGGCAGCAACCGAATATGGGAAATATTGACCTGTTTGAAACGTTTGATAGTTTGATTGAATTGGTTTGCAATGGTTATGTAATTCTGAACTCAGTCTCCGTATCTGCGTTGTCTCTCAAGTCGTTACAACAGTTTTCACAGATGTTGAAGAACATTACTGAAGATTCAAAATCGAAAGGGCATGATAGATCCACCGTATTTATCCATCCAATTGCATGGAAGACATGGAGACAAACCAGACTGACAGTGTTATTATTGATGCATTTGAGGGTATGCCTGTTGATAGCTACCTCAGTGACACCGATGTAGCCATTCGCAAAGTTGCAAGCTCTGTTGTCACTGAAGTCCCCAATGTCAATACATTGGAAGGCTCTACCACCGAAATTTCTCGTCTCGTCTCACAGATTGTGGAAAATTGAATGCATTCAAAGTGTTTCGTATAGAGTAGTGAAAAATGAGGACAAGGTTGTTACAACATTGCAGTGATTAAGCAGGAGGTGTCAGCTGAACACCAAGGAGATATTCATGGAACTGAAAGTTAGCAGGTTCTCCAGAAACAGTTCATCAGAATGAGTTGGTTTTCATAAGTTCACTACTCGGCAATGATTCTGTCAAGGTTTCGTTTTGTCGTTTTTAACAGCACAAAAAATCTGAGAGACATATCTTCAGATTAAAAGCAAAGAAGTGTCTTTAGTTTCTTCGTCGTTTGAGCCCTTTTCGTGTTTCTTTATTAGTGCACTGTTCAAATGGTGCAGCAGTGCGTTGCCTGTAAAGAATCCACGCATAATATGTGAATCGACATGGATAGGTTTAGTCTTCTCGGCTTCTATTATTTTATACGACTGCATTTCTGTGGTTTAACTATCTTGACAAGTCGGGTTGGTGACTTTCACGTTGTTCGGCACTTTCCCGTCTTGTCCAGTATCCATCCAAACTATAAGCTAGTCTAGAAATCGCACTATTCGTTTGCTCATCGCAGTTATTAGTTAGTTGAGCGGAACCATGTTTTTTTCTCTTTGACATTAGTTTCCAGGTTAACAAAATAGCAGAAATGCATATTATTGTGAACGTCGCTATAGTACTTGCTGCTATGATTGCAATTATTGTAGGAGACAACCCACTAGATGTTGGCTGCACAACTCGGAGCGACTTTTCAAATTCCGATAAGGAACCCTGTCCAACTCGGTACAGTTCGATGTCAGCCACTCCGAGTAGCTGCTGCAAGGCATTCCAAGATGACTTTTCAAACAGTTGGACTGCCATGTCTATTTGACGAGAGCTGATGACAGCAACGTATGTTACAAGCAGATTATCCTTGTGTTGATTTTTGAGTGCTTTTTCTTTAATGTCAGCCAGTGCCACCTCTTCTGTAAGAACTCCTCTGTTATATAGAAGTTGGCTAATATATGATACCGTAATGTTATTCATTTGATTGGTGTAGTTTACTGGATAGAATCCTGGTAATAGAAAGGCCGCTAGCAGGTAGCTCGTGAGGTTTGACAAGGGGAGGATACTAGAAGCAATCCTAGCAGGGGAACTGGGTAAGGATGGAAACCTCAAAATCCACACGTCACCAAGAACGCCGCCATGATCTGAGGAGGATAATCCAGCGGTGATCCAAATGTCACCAAGTTCAGTATCTGCTAGGTTCCCGTCTTTTACTACCACAGCTGTATGAAAACTTCTTGGAACAGGAGAGCCATTTGTGCTGTTATCAACTTGAACTTTTTGCCAACTACAAACTGCTCCAGACTGCAAACAAAGTTGCAAGTCATACTCCAGACATCTGAGAGAAAGTTGAGAATGTCAATGGAACATTCGAAGGAAGAGTTGGAACTCGTATCACATGATCGACCTCCATAAATGTACATTTTGGAGCCAAGGATATTAGCAGTATGGCCATCTCTAGGAGGTGGTTGTGTTCCCGTTGTTTTTATTTCAGTCCACGAGTTCAACTGAGGATTGAACTGCCAAAGATCTTGAAAGAAAGTCATTGTCGCTTCACTACTTTTAGAGCTATTGAATTGGAGCACAGAGCCTGCAAAGTAATAAAGATTTGCTTTGTATTCTACAGCTGTTGCAAATGCTCGTGGTTGTGGAACGTGAGAAGTTGATGTATAACAATTTCCTGGATTGAATATTAAACTCCAGCTTCCACCTAACAGGTTGTAGCCAAATATACAAGATGAAAACAGAGGAGAATGACCATTTTCTTGGATATTGGTTTTGCCTCCAAGGAAATAGATCATTTGGGTAGCAGTATCTATTGTTGATGCAACACCTTGGATGGCTGGAATGGCAGGAAATGCATGAAATAGTGCTACGTCATTGAACAAGTTGCTGTAGAATTGATTCTCTTTGTTTAAATACTCTGCTGGTGGATAGTAACTTAGATTGAGAACGTTTACTTCATTGACAACAGAAAAACTTTGGGTTGATGCCTCCAAAGATGATATAATGACTGTGCATGCCGTTCCCTGCTGCAAATGCTCTGCCTCTTAATCGTTTTTGTGTTGCTAACTGTTGAACTTGCAAAGTTTGTGTATCAATTACGAAAAGGCCATTAAGAAATACTCCAGCTGCTTGTTTGCCTCCATAAATAATAATCTTGGTCGAATTAGTTTCTGTTGTCCATACAAAAGCTTGATGTCCGTAGCGAGGCTCTATCATTCTTTCTTTTGACACTAGTTCCCAGCTAATCCTTTCGATAGAGTATACTCCATGAACTCCATATAAAACGAAAATACAAAAGAAATTGAGAAGATACAGATATTTCATGAATAATATATTTGCACAAAATTGTTATGTAGCCAAGATTTTTGAAAGTGATGGAGTTGAAAGTCGACTTTACATTTAATGATCAGCGTGGCGCCAAGATTTGCATTTTTCTCTGAAGCTTTTTATAATGAATTTCTACCATTTCTCTGTGTGTTAAACTTCTGCGGTATATATATATATATATATACCGGAGCTTCTAAATACATCACTTGTTGGATGAGTTACTTGTAGACAGCATCAGTTTTCAACTTGTCAATCGGCATTGTTCTACTTGTCATGGGTATCAATAATACTCTTACTAAATGTCGACATGTTCCATTCACAATTGAGGCAAGTGACGCAATTAATAAAACCTTCCTAACTTAACTAGTTTATGGAGATGTCTTGTTAATTTAATACTTTTTGGGTGAATGAGAATGTTGTTTTTCGTTGTGGAATTTGACGATCACCCCAAAGCATTCTTTGGTCATTTTGTGCTTGTCCATTCATTTGTGGGTAGTGGTGTCAATTGGAAGAAATCACTATGTTTTGTTCTAGAGTCTCTTTTCTGTCATCTTCGCATTTATTTGATCTAACAAAACCTTGGGTTTCTAGAGTGCAACATAAAACAGTGGTAGACCGACAAGTGCGATGCTTGCAAAATGCAGTAGATGCACCGAAAGTGATTGTCACTAGAAAGCTAATTGACTCAGCTCTTCAGCAAATTCAGCAAGCACTACCAAACGCTGAACTAGACGTTTGGCCAGAATTGGAAAAACCTATTCCTAGAGATGTGCTGCTGAAAAAGGTAAGCAGTTATGAGTTTTGCTTTAACGTGTTTTGATGAAAATAAAGATTTCTTCTGGTGTGGATGGTATTGCTTGTATGCTTACAGATAAACTAGACAGGGAAATACTTAAGGAGTCGCCAAGAAACAAGTTGAAAGTTATATCTACGATGAGTGTTGGCTTTAATCATATCGATTTAGAGTTTTGTCGCGAGAAAGGAATCAAAGTAGGAAATACTCCGGACGTATTGACGGAGACGACTGCAGGTTGGCTTTTCTTGGCTTAGTTTTTTGAATCTTCCAAAGAATCGTATAGATTTGGTTTTATGTTTGACTCTGGCAACTTGTAGACGTGCACGAGAAGCTATCAAAGCCGTTGAAGTTTGTTTAGTTTCGATTCGTACATATCATCGTTAAAGTTATATAGGAAGGAAGATGGGGAAGCTGGTCACCGTACTGGCTATGTGGAACCGACGTTCATCACTCAGTAGTTGGCATTGTCGGGTTTGGCAGAATCGGTCAGGCAGTAGCTCGAAGGTTTCAAGGTTTTGGCTGTCGAATTTTGTGTAGGCAGTATTCATGTTATTTATATTCTCATTGCTAAAAGTCAATAGATAACAGTAGATCTGAAAAAGAGGAAGGCAAAAGGATGGGGGCTTCTTTTGTCAGTATGGATACTCTTTTGAGAGGTATGCAAACCAGATTATTGACACACGATAAGTAACTTCTTTTTCAAGAGAGTGATATTGTGATTCCTCAGTGTTTACTGACGGAAGAAACCAGAAACCTATTTGACCTTTCTGCGTTTAAGAAAATGAAGTCAAGTGCAATTTTTATCAATGCTTCTCGTGGTGAAGTTGTTGACCAAGATGCACTTTATCAGGTTTGATGGAAGTTTACTCTGACTTATAGTTTAACAACTTCTTTAGGCACTAACGGAAGGAATTATTCATGCGGCAGGCTTAGATGTTTGTGTTCCTGAACCAATTCCTCCTTCGCATCCACTAGTGTCTCTACCGAATTGTACTGTGTTTCCTCATATTGGAAGCGCATCAACTAAAACACGAGAGATAATGTCATTCATGTGTGTGGAAGTAAGCTCATGTCTCCGTCTTCATTGTATTAGTTTCCTTAGATTTCTATATTTTTGCAGAATCTAGTCGCTGGTTTACAAAACAGGGATTTACCTTATTCTGTTCTAACGAACTAGTTCGAACAATTTACAGTAGGCCAGACATTATTGTTGCCTCTCAGTACAAGAACTGAGTCTTCTTGTTGATCTTGAATAAAACTGCAATACTGCGATAAAGGCAGTTGATAGTATTTTATTTCTTATATAACGCTCATTTGTCTTTGATTTGTCCTTCGTGGTCTTCTTAATGTTGTAGTCAATTCTTTCTATAGGTTTCTTTAGAACGAAGTTAAGAGTGGGATATAAGACCTTTTAAGCAAAGTGTACAATTTCTTCGTTTAGATTGGACGGTAGCGATATATTTGATTGGGGGGAAGGTATTAGTGTATTTAAGTGAACCTTCACATTTTACGCACCGCAATAATATTATAGAAGATTAAAGGTGCCGACAGCATGTTACCTTGGAAATCTTTGTTCGACCGAATAGTGTTCTTCTGTTTCAAGAGGTCAATTCCCGCAGTTAGTTTAAAAGAATCAGTCTTATCAACTCAGAAAAGTTGCCAATTTAACACTTCTTGACTGCAATAATATTGGTTGCTTCATCAACAGCTTCTCATCCGTACGACACAATTTGGCTGCATAAGAAGACATGAAACCCAGTCCCTTTTAGAATTCGGAGAAATGAGACCTTTCGTTAGTTATTGAACTATCTAAGTATTCTATAGTCATTTTAATGGTTTCTGAAGGAGTCTTCTGCTTCAGCAATACTGTAACTTCAACCATAAAGACATCCACTCGAGTGTTGGCGTTTTTTATTGAATGTTTGTGATTGGGTTAGAGGCCTGAGCTTATTGAAACATGTGGTTGACAGCACCTTGCATCACCAATGGTGTTTGTAACCACTTTTTAAAGTCGCGAACCTCATTAATGAGCACAAATTGTAAGAGAAACTGTATATTTGGTATTCGTAGGAACTTGTCGCTGCCTCTTTCGGTTCATTGTTATTTTGGAAGAGATGACAACCATCCAGCTGGAATTTTGAACGAAATAACTTATATCCTTCTTCCCGCCAGTCAGAAAAGGAACACACACTTAAGAAGCAAAGCTTATACGCTTTTAGAGCTGTTTCTGATTCTGCGTTCTCTACTATTTTGTACGAGTTTCTCTGTAAAGGAGTCTGCTTTAATTGCTTGAACTCTTCTCCCGTTATATTTGTTTTTAGTGAATTGTTTTTAGGTTCAGTGCTGGGAGTACTCTCAGTGTTTGCCAATCTGGTGGGTATTGAGGAAAGACAAGCTGAAAGTTCAAAAAGGGCGCTGCAGGAACTCGAAATTGAGTCTTTGGAATTGGTTTCGGAATGGGAGAACCTCGAAAACTCGTCTGAGCAACTAAAAATTTTCAACAGTAGCGAAGTGCAAGATGCTGTGGAGTGGTTTGAAGCTTTGGATGAGCTGGAAGGTCCTAACGCTATGAAATTTTTTCAGTTGATAGCTTCTGATCGTTGTGTAGAAAAGCGGGTCACATTGGCTCGTTGTCTTGGTAATTGTTTACTAAGGAGCAATATTGTTTTATCAGTTCTGCAACATCTTGCTTTCGATGATAAAAGTATTTTCGTGAGAACTGCAGCTCAACAGTCTATTATGACGCTGATGAAAAACGGAATTTTACCTGTTAGTGGTGACTACGACACGATTTTCGCTGAAACAAGAGTTCCGAGTTATGTCAGATTGGAGAAAACATCCAATCAAATCAATGCGAACAACATGAAAATTCTGAAACACAGTCACCGTTTTCGAGCAGCCTTTTTTTATATGACAGTCAAAGACATGACAAGTTAGCCGTTAAGACAAGCGGCATGTGGTGGAACTCTAATTCGGAAATCTCTTTGAATCCTTTCGAACATATGGATATATGGGATGTTTGCGTGTTTTGCAGTTTGGGCTCTATAATTATCGGAGTTCAGATATATTGTTTGTGTCATGCTGTTTATTTTCCTTTTCGATTTGTAGCTTTAGGTTGGATTTTTGGTGTAGGAGGTTTGGCAGTTTACCCTTATAGTAGCAAAATTTGGCAATTATTCAACGACAAACGTTGGACGAAGTGGATTCACTGAAAGTTGTGTTTAGATAGTGTGTTGGTCTGCTTGGGAGTCGAAAAGTTGAATATAGAACGTTGTCTTATCGAATTTTGAAAATGTAGCATTGTGAAATATTAGTGACTGCATTTTTCTTGTATATATTTTGACAGTACAACTCTTTGTAAATTTCAATTTTTCGTATGAAGATATATTCTTCTCAGTCGTCTCTTTAGGGATGTCAGCAAATAATTTATTACCCGAAGAAAAAATTTCAAATTCAGCGCGCGAGTTGCTGTATGGATTGACATAACCGGTCAAGCACACGTTCGAAGAGCATGTAACTATATGTCCGTAAAATTCATATGTTTTGCTTTGCATGAATATGGTGAAAGGTATAGGAACCTGATACAAATAGCTCGAAGTTTTGGGATTGAGACTTTGCCAAGAGCTTGTGTTGAATTTCCTGAAGACACTCTAGTCGTAGCTGACTTTCCACTACGGAAGACTTTGCGCATTTTTTGTGCAATAGCAAGTGGAAGGATTATTCTTCCCTCAAGTTATTTGGAGGATTCCCAAAAAGCTGGCTACTTGCTGGACCCGACTAGTGATTCTCACTTCTCAGATGTTTGCCTTTCTTCTCAGAGTTTAAAGCTGATACAAGCTGCAAGTTTTTGGCGACAAAATAAGTATTTACCCTTCCATGATATACAGGTACATCTTGTCGAGTTAGATGCAGCTGAAAAAAACCAGTATGAAGCTTTGGTGAGAGCTTCTGGCGGGGTCTTAATTAACACTTTTGAGCAACTCGTGCAAAAGAAGGAGCAAAGCCTCTTGATATTTTTGAAGCACGACGGCGAAGAAACTGACAAATGGAAAAACTTATGTGCACAGTTTCTTTTGCCTTGTTGTAGCTCAGAAATATTATTCGACCTTATCCTGTTAAACACTAAAAAAGATTTTTCTAAATTTGTCCCTGTGGATGGATGCATTGATGTTACCTTGAATCTTTTAGGAGCTCGCTTTGGTAAACTGTTTCATATTTCGAAACCAGCAGACTTGTGCAAAGACTCAGACTCTCCTATCGAGCAAAATGCAAACCATTTCCAACAAGAGATAGAAATACTTGAAGACGAGATATCTTCACAGCACAAAGACGAAGAAAAGCAAATTATAAGTCAAAGAGTGGGGCCTACACTTGAACAGCAAAGCTTTGGGGAAGCTCTTTCTTGCGCGTCTTTGCATACAAATGCTGAAGAGACTTCCTCCTTTAGTAGCAAAAACATTCAGGAGACGATTTGTTCAAGTTTTGAAGTTTCCTCGAAAAGGGAAGCCGTAGATGGAAATGAAGATGAAGCTATGTCTGCTTGTGACGACGATGCAACATCAGAAGCGTCAGAATCTTCTGAATTCATGGAATACTCTGGCGGACGAAAACTTAACACCAATAGTTACGATATTCTCGTTGAAAATCTGCGAGGCGCCATTACTGAAGCAAAGAAGTATAAAAGAATATGTTCTTCTCTCCGAGTTGCTTTAAGAAGCACATTGAGGAAGTATTCCAGGTTAACCAACTTTGATGCTGACTCGTTAACCCCGAGAAGGTCATTGTTTTGTTTTTTTGAACTGGAAAAAGAACTTTCAGAATCACACCTCATGAACTGGAATGTTCCTGTTTGCAGTCGATACCTTACAGAAGGCCTCGAACAGAAGCTATGTTTGAGAAAAAGACCACAACGAAAATTGTCAGAGTGGAAAAAGCACCGTCTACAGAAACTCGCGAAGCAATGGACAAAAGAAAGAGTACAGAGTTGGTCTTCGGCACAAATAAATTCTTGGGTCAATAGGCATGCCAATGCCAATGCATATTACTACCGTCATACTGATCCTGGAGAAGGAGTCACGCAGTCGTTGGGTAAGTGGGATGAAGAAGAGAAGCAATTATTTCTGGAGGAAGTAAGTTCAATAGTTACTTTCAATTCAGAGCAATTTACTGATTTTTCAATAGTATGAACGCTGGAAAAGAAATGGTTGGCGCATTGGTTCTTGTTGGGGAATTTTTTCACTCGCGATTCCTCGTCGAGTCGGTTACCAATGCTCAAATTTTTACCGTGAGTGTATTCGTGAAGGCGTCTTAGTAGATGCTACGTATGGCATATCTGCTGAAGATGGTGGAATCTTGAAGCGATTGCATCCTGAACTTGAAGACAAGTCGCTGGTACCACCACCAGAAGAGTTAAATTGCCTTTCAGAAAGATGGGAATGGCCGGAAGTACAAGAAATGGAACGACAAGTCGACAACTGGTTAGAGGAAATTTATCCTGGCATAAGTAAGAGGTACATTCAACCGCAAGAAGTTCGAAAGAGTAGACAAAGATCAAAAGGCGTCTCTCATTCAGTTCGGCACTTTCGTGGGCATACGAAAAAGAAGAGAAATTATCATAATGAGTTTGATGAAGAAAATGAAAATGATATCAACGAGCGATCAATGGAGCTTGAGAATTGTGCTTTTTCTTATGGAAGGAATGAAACGGATAAGAATCCAAGTTTATATTTAAATCATCACGACGTTGCTCATTCGAGACCAGAAACAAAGTTTAGAACAGAAAGGGAAACGCTTCTTTCTTTAAATGAAAGATTTGAGCAGAAACCTTCTTCTGAGAAGAATATATCGACAAAGCCGTATGCTTTGAACCGTTTGAAGGGGAACATAAGAATTCGTGGTCATAAAACCAAAAAAATCGAATATATACTGCTGCGTCTTAAAACAAGAATAATCTCAGCTTCAGAAAAGGACCTGGAAGCATCAAGTTCTTTTTCAGTATCATCAAAGCATACAAAAAGAACAGATGATCAGCTCAAGTGGAACTTGAAGAGAAAATCACGGAAACAGAAACCTCGAAGGATATTTAATAAAAAATATCCGGAGTTCGTAGATTCCGAATCCGATTCACAGTCTTTTTCACTTGAACAGTGTCTTTCTGTTTCTGGATTGCAAGCAAATCAACTAGTGAGTGTTACTAGAGAGGCAGAATTAGAAGACTTTTGCCAGAAGAGTGCAAAGAGTGAAATGGTTGTAGATCTTGAAAAGGAAAGCACTTTTAATGAATCTTCCACTGGAGTCTTCCATACTTTGCCATTTCCTTCATGTGAACAAATCAGCAGCCTTTATCTTTTTGAGAAAGATTTATCAGCACTGAAATTAATTTATATATTGAATGAATTCGATATTAGCAACATGCAGTCACCATCTTGTGAAATGATGTCCCTTTTATACTTTGTGCAATCCAACAATATGTTAAGCAAGAAAATCGTTCGTTTCAAGAACTTGCAGGCTTTCTTAAAACTCTAGTGAACAAATGTCGCTCGTTTAATTTGAAAAGCGAATTTTTGGAGAGAAGCAGTGATATACCTTGTGAAGATAATCTTCTAACAGGATTCCCAGATTTGCTGTCTATTTCTTATTTTGAACAGAATTTTCTCATGGATTGCCACTTTTACTTGCTTGAGCTAGTTGGTTACGGTTTGTTCCCACAATCTATATGCAGATTTCTCTTGTACAATATTGTGCATTATTTGTTTTATTTTCCTCGTCGTGTCTATGAGGAGGAGTCCAAATTGTATTCTCTCATGAAAAAACTTATCACTACATGTGATGAAATATCCACGAAACATTCACGTGCTTTACCATTTTGGATACTATTCAATGAGATAATGGAAGATATTCTTTGTAGTTCAGCTGAAGTGAGCCACTGGCGCTCAATTAATTGTGAATTTGAGGAAAGAGTGGACTTTGTATTTTTTCTACTGACACATTTTGTGTTTTTGTACAGCTGGAAAAACGAAAAAGAAAGAGTTGAAAGATTTGATGACACCAATCTTCCAGTGGAACGGCTACCTACGAACTGGCGAGTGGTATTTCGCCTTATTCAATCTTTGTGGAATCTAACTCCTACGGATGTTACTTTTTCTGAAAAACATCATTACGGCTTGTATGTCTGTGCCTATTTGACTCAGTATTGGCCTCCTGACAGTGTTATTTTGGATTATTTACTTCAAAAGATGATATCATTACAGAACTTGGCATTGGAATCGAAGATCAGAGCTTCCTGCTGCTTGGAAATACCAACTTTTTTAACACAAAAGAGCGACAGAGTTCCACCTTTTACCGGGTTTCCTTCCTTTTCCGTCTGTTCTATCAGTGTTTGGTTCATATATGTCAATACTTTGTGGCTTTCTAAGGCTGGGCTAGCAGAGCAAAGACAGTTTTGTTCTCAGATACTGCTTATAGTACAAGATTCTCTGTCGTCGCTATTAGATATTTGTTCGACAGAATTTTTAGATTCGTTGTCGTGTGTCTATCGTCATATGGGACTCCTCATGTTAAGTATTGTAAGTATTTGTGATGCAAAAATTTGGATAGAATTTTTTAAGAAAGTGTGGAGACATCAGTTGAGAAGCATCACTTTCCATTATTCTCAGTTTGCGACTTATTGTATTTTGCTCGAATTTTTGGAAATTGCTTTTGAAACAGTTTCTGTTGAAAGGCAAAGTTTGATCGTACAAGAATGCTATTCGTGGATGGAATATCTTGTATTGAATGCTTATCATCTGTTTCAATTACTGACAGAACAGTCGTCAGCTGCTGCATTAAAGGATGTTTCCTCTCATGCTGTCGAGAAGGAAAAGATGAGAAGAAACCTGTCTTCATTAGAGCAGTTAGTTTTGAAGTTTCTTCATGTGATTTTGAAATGTATATCGTCGTTTCCAACGCTTTGCAAGGAGATTCTGAGTTGGATGACTGATTCGGTTTGTCATTCCTTCGTGGTACATCCTAGATTTTTGATATCATGCAGACAAGTATTTCTAGAGCTTTTGAAACGACTTTTAGAATTTCTGTCGAATTGGCTGCAGTCTCTCAATGGACCTTCTGAATGCACGAACAGCATGGATGAAGAAGAAATGTTGGATAATTGCATGCTAAGCATAGATGAAGATTCTTGGAGCTATGTTAAAGATCGAACCAAGAAATTGTATCAAATAATTCATCCACTTTTTATTTCAATACTCTCAAGTTACGTTAATTTTGTCCAAATTGATAAAAGTAAGAAAGAAGGTTCCGAGGGTTCTGTACTTGCTAGAAGCAGTGGTTCATTTTGTCCTCTGGATGAATGTAACCTGGTCGTAAGGTTATCTGCAGACATGTTTATTCTTTTAAATCAATTGGGTATGCTCCATTGGAAAGATTTGACCAAAAAAGTGCTTGGTAACTTTGGAGATCCTGTGAAATATGCAAAGGAGGAGTCTTTATGGAGTTGCATTGTTGCACTTCCTCGTTTTGTAACTATTTTTTGGGGAAGAATCTTTCAGGCACAAAATTCCGTTGTTTTTCCAATGGGGTTTTCGGAAGATTTTGACCTGTGTATATTAGTGGCGTGGTTGGAATCGGTTATTTGTTGGGAATCCTATTGCGGTAGTATTTTACAGCTTGAGTCTTTTGCTGATGAGTTCGCCTTAGCTGATATGTTTATAAGAAAGCGCCCCCATTTATATTCTTTAATTATTCCAGAAGGAATTTCTGGCAGATATAAATGCACCGGATCGTTATTGACCGCCTTAAAGGCTTCATCGGGTTCAGCAGATATGGAAGACTATCGTTGTTCGCTGTTTGCTTGGGCATGCCATCGGTTACAGTATGAATATTTATATACAAAAATGGGTTGGAGTCATGATTATCTCTTTCTGATCCCTTGCATTATTCGGCGAATTATCGAGCAGAGTGTAGATATTGTAATGTCATATCCTTTAGACCGACACAAATCACTTCGAACTCGTTATATGGCATTTATCTGTAAAATTGTTGCTATTATGATATCAAAGTGTCCAAATTTGCTCCAAAGGCCAAGGCGTAGCAGTCTTCTTTTCCCTTTGGTCATCGATGTAAGGCGATATAGTGATTATTATTCGACCCTATTTGGTGGCACCAATGCCGAGAATGAAAAAGCTAAATTAACAAGTTGTGCTTTGATGTATGTACTGAGAGGAATTGCTTGGCTTCCTTTTGAAATTGATGAAGACATTCAGCGATTGGTGATTGGAATTGTACGCACCTGTTTGAGCAATTTGAAGAATGATGTGGCTCTTAGCGATGGGCTCGTTGTCAGCTGCAACAAAATGTTGTATTATCCATTTGGGGAAATAGCTTCGCGTTGGAGATGGTGGGATAGTTGGTATTTTTCAGGTGAAAAAGATTTTGGGGAAAAAATATTAGAAAGAACAAAGCATTTGAGAACATGGATTGTTAAATATATTTCACAGTTCTTGCGTAATGGAGAAGATTTGCAGACTGTTCTTACTGCGCTACAGTCTCTTCGAAATATTACTTATCGTATTTTGGAAAATTCTAATAGAATAGGTAACAAAGATGGCCGTGATTGGTCACAGGACATGTTACCGTGCTTTGCCAGTATATGGAATCTATTGTGGAATAGCCAACGTGATTATGCTATTAGGAGTGAAATTTACAAACTACTTGATTCGTTATTGTATCTTCCTTATTATACATCTCCCGAAGTAGAGGAACCATACTTGTGTCTTTATGAAATGACTGGGTATTATATCTTGAAAGAATTGGCAAAGAGTATGAATATTTTGGAGTTGAAAAGAAAATGTAAAAAGGAAATAGAATGTATCTATGCACAGCGTTGGAGAACATTTATGAGTTATATAGCCAGACCTCATCTTCAAACGAGGGGTGGTGGTGATGGCGAGTCGACTGTTATTTCCAATGTTATGTTTCTGGGATCGAACATTGCCTTCCATTCAAATCCCAAAGTATGGAAGACATTGGAAGAAGAAGAGGTTGGTTGGTACGTAGTTCGGCATTGGATTGAGAGGCATCCTCAGTATCGTTTATCTACATTGTGGATTGAACAGCTAGCATGTTTGGTAAATTGCACTGATGAAAGGAGGTCAGCGATAATTCGAAAAGAAGTAATGGATTTGGCAGCAAAGACGAGATATTGGCTTTTCTCTTGGTACAAAAGAAGACAAATGAACAAGTGGTTCAGAAGGACCAAGTAGCATGCTTTTTTGGGGCGTATTTACAGGCTAATAGTGGTTAGGAAATCTATTCTAATCTTTCCATGTAGGGTATTTTGCTTTTTTATGTTATAAAGTAAAATAGGATGTGGGAGACAGCATATCTTTAGTTCTCTTGATCCCATCAAAAATTCTGATTTATCCACTCTTGTTAGATCGCGGTCTGCCTAAAATCGGCCGTTTGGTCATTTTGTGTGGAGATTTGCACATTTCTGCGTGGGTGTTCAATAAGTCACAAACATATACAGAGATGAAAGATATTGACAAATTTTAATATCCTGTGAAACCTATCAGGATGACCGACAACTCTCTGCACTTCCCAACGGTAGCTTCACAGAACAAACCCATTTACCCGCATGATCCCCACGACCCATCAGTTGTGAAGGTTAAAGACAGTGTACCTGCTATGTCTTCGGGGCAGCAATTAACACTACTAAGTACTCAGCAAGCGGTTAGTATCGCTCTTTTGATCTTTATGGTTTCTGCGTTAACAATTCGGTTCAGGTTGTGACTTCAGATACTTGTTCTTTTGTTCCTTGCAAAACAGCTGCGAACATAGATAATCATATGAATCTCCAGAAGAGCAAACTGTGGAAGGAAAATCCTTTGTCTTATTTCAATCCAAAATTACAGGAGAACCGCTGTGGTGTTCCTTTGAACGATGAAACGGGGTACCCTACTTTGAAAAGAGCTTCTCTCAACGAAACTACTGCTTGGGAGAAACATATACCCGGAAGAAGTAACACCACGTTGAAGGGTCCAATGTTGCTGAATGAATTGGCTCAACCAAATAATGAGGAGTTTCATTATGCAATAGTGGGGAAAGAACAACGCGCTGAAAGTGGGATACCTTTATACATTGGAAGGGAAGAAGGATGCATAGAAACATCTTTAATGGGAAAAAATGCAGAAAATTTAGAAACGAGAAAGAAGAAGAAAGAATGGCATCGAAGGTTGGATGTGATAAACAATGAACAGTATATGACACTCCCACTTTGTATCTTGGAGTTCATGAGAAGTGTTCGTAGACCAGTTTCGGAAAATGAAATAATACAAGAAGCGAGGGAAAAATATCCATTGCTGCGAAAATCAGATGGGACGAAATATAAAGAGAATCAGATTCGTGCAGTTAAAGGGAGTTTATGTTCTACTGGCATTTTTGTTAAATTACCCAATAGAAATGAGTGGATGGTCAATGAAGATGCTGCGAAGCAATACGAAATGAAAATGTCTCATAAGCAGCATTTTTCGCCAAGGAGAATGTACGATTCAAATGAGAGGAGGAAACACAATAGAGGAATCAAAAAGGTAGGAGTTGAGAAAGAACAAGAGTTCAAGTCTGTAAAGTCTCCAAGTTATGGATACGAGAACGTTAATCATGAACGGTCGTATTTTTCAGTCATGTCGTGGCTGTTTACTATTTCTGAGCAAATGCAGAAAGAACAACGGTGGAACGAATGCTTTTTAAATCCTTTTGAAAATTTCACCGAAGTTTGTAGTCTAGATATATTAGAGGATAAATTGGGGACTGAAAAACTGATCCACTTTATGCAAATGTTTCATTTTTTGAAAGATTGGTTGATATGGCGTCCTTTAAAGAACAAAATGGAGTTGGTAGAAACAAGTCACATGGAGGTTTCGGAGAAGCCCTTGGAACATGCTGTTAACAGTTCGGACGGTTCTACAAAACCCATTGCGTGTAGTAATTATTCCGATTTTTCGTTTCAGCAGTCGGAAATGGTGAATATGGTAGGATTTCCACAAGAATTGGATGAAATGAATTCGTATATGTCGAGCATGAATAACGAGTGTCCAAATTTCCTTATACAAAGCGGTCAAGAAGAATTTGTGTCGTCAGACTCTAGAAATGATTCGATACCGACCACCTTATCGCATTCTGACGGTAGTCCAGATAAAGTAGATATCAACTCTCATTTGGAAAACATTTATTGGAATTCCTATATAAGTGCCCGCATTGAACATTCCGACCTAGAGTAGATATGCGTAGTTGAGGGACACGACTGACATTCGTAAAAATATTCCATGTGACAAGAAAGTGCTTTGAAATGTTTGTAGCTAGATGTCTTATATCAGTTATTGACGAGCTTAAGTTAATCTTTATGGATATTCTACAATTAAATAAATAATTGTTTTCCAGATTCACTGTTTTTCTACCTTGCAGTCGTCCTTTTCAGCACCAACAATTGTTGGTTGACAAAAAATTTTTTTGAGAACACGTTGAGAAGGATGGGATTCGAACCCACGCCCTTTCGGATGAGAGCCTTAATCTCACGCCTTAGACCACTCGGCCACCTTCTCTTCACAGATGAGAAGATGTAAACGAATTATAAATAATAATTGAAAATCTGCATACCTTTAAACCTTCACTAAGCGCGGGACAAAGGTTGTGATATCATTTTTGCCTTCTAAACTTTGTTTACATTTTACCGAGTTATTGCAAAGAAGCTTAAACGTGCAACTACTGTATCAACTAATTTTGGGCGCTTTCCAAATGATGCGCTTGGAAGAATCACTATTATGTTTCCATATGAATAACAAGAATGCTAAAATAAGAGATGCTTCCATCTCTCTCCCTTTGTCATTCTTTTGAAAAGCAAAATCACAAGTTTGTCAATAAGGATCTCCTAAGAAACTTTGCTTTTTCGTCCAGCAAAAAAATGATCGTGTGTTTAGCATTCAAGGATGGCTACTAAGTAGTCCACGAGGACTGGAATGTGCTTCTGTTACAAACTCACAAATTTGTTGCAAAATTTGGGACCGAATATTGCTGTTAAGCTGCTTCTTACATTCATTCAATAAGGCATGAGATCTATCATAAATATTGGGGTCGTCGTTGACTGTTGGATGAAATAAATAATCAAAGTATTGGCGTAACCACTTTCGATCCTTATGATTTGAAACTTTCCTCCATATTAAACGGTAATTAAGACACCGAATATAGGGAGGAGTCCCGGTTACCAAACAATAAGGAGGAACATCTCTCCTAATAACTGTCATGCCTTTACACAAATTAAACAGTTGAAAGAACATTGGAAAGGATAAACTCACCTCCGATCATTGCTCCTCTACCTATTCTAACAAATTGATGGATCGCGCAGTGACCACCAATCACACTAAACGGCTGCAACTCCACATGTCCAGCCAAAGAGGTATTATTAGCAACTACAACTTGATCCTCAATCATAGAATCATGTCCAACGTATACATTCGACATCAATAAAACGCCATTACCAACAGTGGTTTTCTTTCTCTGGTTGGTTCCTCTTTCAATCTTTACGTTTTCTCTTATCCGGCAGTGACTGCCGATTTCTAGACTTGTCAGCTCTCCCTGATATTTCTTGTCTTGTGGAGGATAACCTAACACTGCAAATGGATATATTACAGAGTTGTGTCCAATGCTTGTATGGGAATCTATCAAAACATGATGGGAAACCACGGATGAAGAGCCGATGAAACAGTTGCTGCCAATATCAGTGAAGCGACCAATCTTTGCACTGTCTTGAACAATTGTGTTTGCGCCAATCCTACAGTAATCATCTAACTGAACTCCCTTTCCAAGACGGCAAGTAACATCTACCTGAACAGAAAGCCCACGACGAAACAACGTTCGAAAGTGCATCATCAGAGATAACTGGATGGCAACAACGGGTTAACTTGGAGACTCAGTTTATGAAACTCAATCGGAGGTGGACATTGTCGAAAGCCGCCTTTCCGAAAAAGAACAAGACAGTACTTGCGCAAATGGTGAGGAACGAAACGAATCGATCTTTTCACGACGATGACCAGGAAAGGGACAACTTCAAAATCGAATGTCTATCTCTGTCTGATATTTTCTTCAGCGACTGAACTTGTCTTCATATTTGGATTTTTAGAATTAAAAATGGTTTTATAATACTTTGTGCTCAAGTGAATGAAACAAGTGAAGAGCTCAGATGAAATGGAAGTTCCGTTATCAACTTGGGTTTCCTCTGTCAGGCAACTCTCTCGAATACATTTGGTTTCCTGCAATAGTTGAATCCAAGGAGTCGGCAACGAAAATATACAATTCGCGCCAATAAATAACAAGTAGACTATTGAGCCACTTAAGAAAAGTCCATCATTGTTTGCATTCTGGAAAATGGATATAAGTAACTGAAAAGAATTGAAAAATAGAGGCACGAAAATAAGGAGTTCTTATAAGTTCTACAGCGCTATATAATCAAATATTTGAAAGCATTTAGTATCTCCTGTACACGGAATAATAGAAGTAGATGCATCCTAGCAATGCATGAACTCATTGGGTCCAGGAGGTTTCAACTTGAATGAATTTTGCCACAACATTTGGCGCCAATTTTTAAATTTTTCTTCCAAGGCCATTTTTTCTGTTGATCATACCATTAGAAATTATGAGCAACACTTCAAGCTTAACTGCTAGAAGTACTGAAGATATTCCTATTGGACTTGACCTTCTTAAGCACGTGATACAAATTGAAAAAAGAAAGTACGGAGGTCGTCAGCTAAGCCCTCGAAGGATGGGTTTGAATGCCTATCTACAGGTGAGTTCCTCCTTTGAGGTCAACTGTTATGGTTGACCTGTGTTAGGCTATTAAATCAAAGAAAGTACCTTCACTATTCTTTCATGATGGAAATGTTGTTGCTGTGGCTGTGGCTGGAGACTGGACTGGTTGGAAAACGGTAACGTTGGAAAGAGAGTCTCAGTCTCAAATTTGGGGAGTAGTGCTCGATGTCCCTCTCGGTACTCATGTGTACAAATTTGTTGTCGATTTTGGAAACAATGAAGAGACAAAACGAGAAGCCGTCAACCAAGGCTGGGTGGCAACTGTTGCTGACCCTCAAAGGGCTAATGTTCTGGAATCTCCATATATGCTTATAGAAATAAGCGAGCTTCCACCTCCAAAAGGAATGACTAGAATGTATTCCAGTGGATCTTTGCATTCTGTAGTTATCGGGTATTCCTTGAAAGGAACAACTTGGATGGTAGTGGTTGCTTGCATAGCTTGCGCTATTGGGGTGTTCTCTCAGACTATTCATGCTGCTAGAACCGCCGACTATAACACGCTTAGTAATCGAACAGTTCCAACTACTACCAGCGTCTTTCGCACCCCAATGCCAACAAGAAACTCGGCTATCGCTCTAGTTGCTTCTCTGTATCTGCAGCTCGTCTCTGAATTTTTCTTTTATAGCCTCATGGCTCAAGACTATGGGATTAGAAATTTGTTAATTGTTTTCTTCTATGCAGTCTCAACAGCATTTTACGTCACTAGCACTGTACTGGATATTTATACTACCAAAGAATTTATTTCCAAGTATCATTCTGTTAGCAGCTACATTGCTGGCATGCTTGTGTCCGACGCGTTAGGTATTCTCATTAGTGCATGCAATGCTCTTTTAGTCTATTTTTTCGTCTGGATGCAAAGAGGAAAGACAAGGCTGAAAAGGCTGACCAAATTTGAGCTGGTCTGTTGGTTTCTAGCCGTGTTGAGTTACTTTCTTGCCAGTTGTGCCTTATCAATTAGAGCTCCATTTATCTCTGCTGAGAATCCGCTTCATTTTAGTGGCTCGAGTATTCCTGGAGCATACAATAATCACCACCAAGGCCTATCTTATAGTCCTGAACCGACTCCAAATAGCGTAGTTGGCTTAATTTCAAACTCTTTAGCAATTATTATTTCACTGATAGTGGAATCATTTTTGGTATTCCGTTTATTTTCCAAGGAAGGCACGGGAAACTTGATGAAGAACCTTTTCATTGGTTTTTGGAGCATAACAGCTGTATTTTATTTGGCTGTTGGAGGTCTAGATCTTCATTCCTTACTACAACCTGTACACATTTCATCATTGACATTAAAAAGAACACTAGTTCAATCACTTGTCGCTTTGGACTTTGCAGGAGCGGCCTTGTCTATCGGTCAAGCCATATTATATTGGATCTGGAAAGCTATACATTCATCGAAGAACTAAGCAAAAGAGCTAGTTGCAATTTATTTAATATTTCTGCTTGGTGAATTCTTCTTGACAAAAGATAAACCACTTTTTGTTTTAACAGCATCCGTACTTGACGCTTGTGAATGAATAGTTGCAGCAACAGAGCTATTGGTTTGTTTAGAAATAAACATTGGAATACGAAACAATGAGGAAAAGAAACATTCTACAGGATAAAATAAAGGTACTGGATAATTAGAAAACTCTTCTATCCAAGCGAAAAGAAACATCATCATGCACAATATCTTGTATACACCGTCACTAGTAATCAAATGATCCCACTGCATGATAATATAATTATCCCACCGACATGTCTTCCAACTAGTAATAGTATAAATTAAAGAAATATAAAAAGCAGTTTTCAAGTTGCTTGTTGGTTTCGATAATTCCGATAAGAAACCTGGTCCTAGTCTCCATTTTCTTTCCATCGTGAGGAACAAACTACCACCACTTCCTGAAATGGTACCCAATACAACGGTTCCTATGAAACCAGCAGAAAACCATTTCTGTGATTGATCAATGAACTGAATAATCGACCGGGTTTTCACGACAGCTGCAAAAGCTGCAATTGTTGCTTTAACAATACGCCAACGGGATATTATTTGGAAAAATAACATGTGATTGGTAATCCACCATCCAACAAAGGTGATAAGAATCAGTCGATCGTTTGGAGAAAATACCCAAGGCACTGGCTTCCCTGATAGCACGTGAGCGATTGTGCTTCCACCAAAAGCAACCATAAAAGAAAGTACCAAGCTTTTCAACCAGTACAATTCGTTATGACCAGGCAGTTGAGCAACTTTTAAGGAAACATTGACCACATGCACAAGTACCAACCAGGGAAAAATAGGTATTTGGATTAACAACTCTGCCAGTTTCAGGAAAAGTGGTTCCATCTGAGATTCGAAATACCAAGGACTTTTTGGTTGTTGACTTTTCAGAAACTGCTATTTCTAGCCTTAGATAAAGCTCTTGAGCTTGTTAAGCAAAGAAAGACCTACCTGTAGCAACGATGTCATGTTGTGTTTTTGGAAATCGAAAATTGTTCCTGTAAATAAACTGGTTGGTTCTCATTGCATTCATTGCTGTCTGTGCCTAGAAGGGATATCATCTAGTGATGATGAATAATAAAGAAACAAATTGGATAAAACTGACCCCAATATATGCATAAGTATATTGACAGTTACTGCTCAGACCACAGTTTAAACCAAGAGAATACCAAATGAAGAAGACCAGTGTTGCATCACAAGTTTCTTTGTTGTTGGTTACTTCTAAAACAATTTTTACTAGTGTTTCTGGGTTGTCATTGTTTTTCGTTAGAAACAACCTTTTCCGATATTCTTTATGGCATTTATTTGACTATACCTTTTTGATAGATTCTTTAGAGCGCGACAGTCGACATTCAATGCCTACATTTTAGGAAAACATCGTTGCTCAACACTTTGTATTCTCTTTGCCAGCTTGATAATCCGTTTCAGGGAAGATCCGTTGTTGCGAAATCTAAGAGACGATGAAGAGATGCTTTGTAAATCTAAATGTTTTCTGGAAACAAGCTATGAAAACACTTGTTCAGCCTTTCAAAACGATTTGCCTGTGAAAACTAAACTGTAACCAACCAAGCTTAAAAGCAGTTTAGAAGACACGTTCGGTAAAAAGCGCAATACGAGATGCAAACTGTTCACTTGTTACTATCGAAATAGTGTAACCTTAGGTTGGATGAAGATACAATTTTTACGTTTTCGAAGATTATGTATATATTCGAAACATAGGATATGACAGAGCTTGACAACTATGGGTTAGCACAATGATCATTTCTTTTGTAAAGCTTTCGTCTTTCCAGTCCCTCGAGTTTGATTCAAGCCTACTCTGGATAATAAATGTTCCATGTCCAGTCCCTTAAGAGTTGGTCATATTCAGTTAACAACAGATAATACCACAACATACCACTGATTCATCGTCCTCTATCCCTATTTGTTCACACAAGTCTTTGAACTTGAGGTTGGCATTTTCTGCAATAGCATCAAAAATATCTTTTGCCATTCGTTTTCTTTGTTTCCATTGAGATACATTCTGTAAAAGCGTCTGTTGAAGCTGTCTTCTTTCTGCAGGGTCAACAAGCTGTATACCAGAAGATAGACTCTGAAGCTTCTCTTCCATCTGTTCTACTAACTGTTCCAACTCTTGCTTCTTATCTCGAGCTTGTTCCAAAGTCATTTGGGATTGAAGCAGGCTAACTTGTTTCTCTAGTTGAGCAACTTGTTCGGACAGACTTGAATATTCTGCTTCCTTTGTACTTATTTCTTCGTCCATTTTTTGGAGTTCATCATCATCCGGTATCTCAATGGTATCCTGTCGAAACAAATATATTTTTGCTTTGCCATACTCTTTAAAGGATACAATTTCTCTCTCTACTAAACTAGAGAGAATCTTTTCACATGCCGCCTTTTTTATACCTTCCTTTTGAAGAAAATCCACAATATTCTGAACACTAAAAGGTCGATTTTGCTAAAGAAACACAAGTCAGTATTTTGTTACTATTTGAAGGTCGGACATACTTGTTCAAGAAAGTGAAGCACTGTCTCTTCTTCTATTGAACTTGTGCTTTCCTTCTTACGTTTGCTCATCGGTTTGCCAATGGAAAAAATTCAAAATGGCGCGCAAAATAATTGAGAAAAGCAACATCATCGGGTCATAAGAGAACAATGGAAAACGGTGTCTTCTTTTGACAAGCTCCAACGTTTTAATATGGCACAAACAGTTCGTGAATGGCTACAAGACGACCCAGAATTTATAACTTGGTTCTCACAGAAAGAAGAAGAAAAGATTGCTGTTCCCATACAAGAAGGACTGGATGACCTTTCTGATAGCGCCATTTGGTCCGTGTCTTCTTCCAAAGTTGGGAACGGTGTAGATAAGCTAAGAGACGGGAAAATAGATACTTTTTGGCAAAGTGATGGGATATTGCCACATGTGGTTAATATTCAGTTCAATGCAAAGACGCGAATCTGTGAGCTTCGTCTGTTCCTGGACTATCGTTATGATGAATCATATACACCACAAAAAATAGCAATTCGTACTGGGAGCTATTTTGGTGACTTGAAAGATATTTTGCATAAGGAATTGACAGAACCACAAGGATGGGTCTGTATACCACTTTGTGAGGATGAAGTAAACATTGTCGAGGGAGGACAACCACTGGTTTCATTTGTACAAGCCTCATTGTTGCAAATCGTAATACTTTCCAATTATCAAAGTGGAAAAGACACACATATTCGACAAATACAAGTTATTGGATTCAAAGATAGAGAAAAAGAGAAATCCTTTTATCTTCCCAAGTTTCAGACTATTGACTTTCTCGTTTATCAACATATTCGATGACTTGGATTTTCTTTGGTGGAGAAGTTTATTGCTAGATGCAAGTTAGATACTTTGCTGATTTTCTTTACTTAGTAATGGAACACGAGAACGTGTTAAATATGGATGATCCGGTTGAACTTCATCCTCTGCCACTGCATTGACATTCTTTTTGCAGACTTCTTTAGTTACAACATTTCTTTGTCGTTCAGAAGAACCCTTTCTCTTATTCTCATCTAAACTTGATTTCGACAAAGTTTGTGATGTTCGATATCGTGACTTGGCAGGTGTCGGAGCAAACTTTCGTTGTAATTCTCGCATTCTGCTTTGTAATTCCAAGTACTGATTTCTCAGTTGTCGGTTTTCCTCTTTCAACTTGGCGACAAACTGAATCTTATGTTTGGTTTGGCATTCGCCATTGATCAACTTGCTGTTCTCCTCATCCAATCGCTGCAACTGTTCCGTAAGATCGGTCACTTGCAACGACAGCTCTTCGATACGTGCCTCTAAATTTTCGTCACTTTCCACGTTTCTAGTGCATTCCTTCAACTCTTGGAACTGATCATTCAGTAAACAGTGCTTCTCTTTCCACCGTTCCACTTCATCTTGCTTTTGTTGCAACATGACTTGTAACTGTTCCACTGTTTCTTTTTGATACTTCAGTTCATGTTGCAATGTACTGTTTTCAGTATTACATTCATCTATTTCTCGTTTGTATACATTTAAATCGGACTGCTGTTTTGTTATCTGGTCGTTCAATGAATATATCTCTTGCTGTAATGCTACGAACTGGTTCTCTATTTGTTTCGACTTGTTACAAAACTCTTCTGCTTGCTGCTTGTAATATTCTGCTTCTTGAGTCACCTGTTGAATTCTTTGTTCATACTCTTTTTGTTCTGCTTCATGGCTTTTGAGTTGGCTTCCCAATCTCTCTTGTAATAATTTACATTCTTCTTTAACTTTTTCCCACATACCGTAATTTTGTTCTTCTTGGTTCTGCACTTCTACTAGCTTCGTGATCAACCTTTGATTTTCCTCTTCTACTTTTGCAAACTTTTGTTCTGCCAACTCATACTTTTCTTTCCATTCTTGCAATTCTTTGCCCAAATTCTCTTTCTCCTGAATGTTCTGATGGATACACTGTTGATCTTCTTGGTGTTGACTTATCCACTTTACTTCTTGTTCTCGGAGTTCGCTGCAAGTATTTTTCAAAGCATGCAGCTCATTATCTAAATTTTCATTTTCCTGTTTCAGTGTAGTCAACTGACTTTCCCCGTGTGTCTTCAAGGATTTCTGCTCTTCCATCGCTGCTTCAAGTTGCTGCTGACATTGCTCCAACTGCTTTTCCAAAGATTGCTGTTTTTCCAGTAATTGTCTTTCTCGTTCAAGATGCTGCTCCTTTTGCTCTTCAGACTGATTGATATAATACTCTCGCTTTTGTTCAAGCTTATTTACCTGATCCTGTAAAGCAATTTGTGCATTCTTGCTTTCTACTAATTCTTTTTTCAGATTGGCCATTTCCTGTACAAGCGAATCGTTTTCATCTGAAGCTTGTTCACATAGTTTTGCTAGTTCATCTAACTGTTGTTGCATTTCCTTTCCGGTGTTTTCCAAATGTTGCTGCAAATTTTCGTTTTCTTCCTGCAAAGATGCCACTCGTCTTTCAAGTTCCTGGCTATATTGTACAGATGCTTCCCATTCTTTCTCACGAATATTAAGCTTTTGTATTAGCTCCGAAGAATACAAGTCCTCTTCATCTATCCGACTCGGTTCTATACAAGCCTGCGTCTCATAATGCTGTTTCTTCAGACTCTGCATTACCATAGACTCTCTGTTATCTGCTTCACTAGTCCTTAAATTCCCATGTAGTATAGGTTCTTCTTGAGCTCCTTGATATGCTTGGACTTGTTTCTCCAACTGTTGAACATACATTTGCGTCTCTTGTCTCTCCTTTTCTAATAAATACTGGGTCTCTTCTGTCCTAGACACATTTTTTTCTTTTTCAGAAACCTGAACTTGTCTTCTTAAAGACTCTATCGTTTCTTGCTGTTGAGAAGCATTCCTTTGTTCTTCTATCAAACAATTCTTTAGCCTTTTCAGTTCTTTTTCAGCAGATTCTAACTTCTGCCTATACGCTAACAACCTTTCCTTTTCAATGGCGGTAAATTTCTCTTCTAATATAGCATTCGATAATGGAGTTGCTTCATTTAACGTCCCTTGGGGAGTGACAGAAGCTTGAAAAGCTACTTCATTTCGAAAAGGAGTAATAGGAGTACCCTCTACACTATCCTGGGTACTCGTTGGTTTTTCTGTTGATAGACCACGAATGGGAGTCTGAAAATTATCCATCCATTGGATAGTTTTCTTCTTCCCGCTTGTCTTTTTGGCCGAAGAACTTGGTTTGTTCCTTCTCCAGTCACTACTACTAGGCGTAGGTGTTCTTGGTGTTCCTTTCTTACCACTATCCAAAGTAATTAGAGGAGAATTGGAAATATCCCCAAAATCTTTCAAGCTTCCTGTTGCACTCAGCCACTCCCAATCCGATGTCGTTTCCTTCATATTTCAAATTCAAAAAAAATTCCTTTGCTCCATTTCTTTTTTCATTTTAAAGCGCCATTTCAATCATAAGACGATGTGCCTGGTGCTCTATAAATAGAGTCCATAGGAAATAATACATATGTTTTCCCACTTTGCAAGATTATCTTATCATGGCAATCTAATACTCTATTATCACACGCTTCTAAACTAGTTGTTGAAAACAAACGCTCCAACGTCATTTTCTTATCTGCACAACTATCCACTTGAACCAGAACCAACGGTGAAGAGGTGCTCCTATTCGCACACAACATTTCCACGATAGGTTTTTTCTGAGTAGGCAACAAAGAATTTCTCTGGTCTATCTGCAGAATGGGAAGAACAACAAAAGTCTCCAAAAAGTTCCTCAATACAACATACTCATGCCATATTTCTTTGGACCATCCATGATGTAATATTTGATGCCATTCAGAACTAGTGAGAAACAAAGTATCGTCTCTTTCTCGTAACTCTTTAACCAACATGTGAACACAAGAAATAGTATTGTTGTTCAACGGAGAAAATAATAGTGATGGGGGAACACGAATACTCAAATACTCCATATCTTCCAATGAGGACCAATGTCTTTCCAACCATGATAAACATTCATGTTCCGTTGCTGGCAAGTAAATATCAGAGACTACTGATATTCGTCTATCTAGGTTACGATAAAGTGAGATATCTGATGCCTCTTGAGGGATCACATGTATACCAAAATAACCAAGTCGTCTAAAAATATCCATTAAACTAGGACCAAGACTAGGTAATTCTTCGTTATACGCATCCATAAAACAGTCTTCTAGTCACTTACTTGTGGTCACTTAATGCCAATACTGAAGGATAATATCCCCATTGTTGATAAAATTCATCTGTTCCATATTTTATCCATTCAGTTAGATGATGTTCCGTTTCGAAATAAAGAAACTCCTAGCAATAAACTGTTATCACTGACTAGAAGGAATCAACTCTCTTCTTACATTTGATTCTTGGTCAGGCTCAAGAGAACATACTTTGTTGTTCAGAAAGCAGTTCACCGCAAGCAAATTCGAATCTATATTGAACATCCTCAATGATAGTACCAATCGTGCAAGAGATACAAAATTACCTTGTTTAGATAATGCTTGGACATTCTCTGCGCCTTCCTGCAGTTCTTGTAACCAATGCCACAAGTTGAAACCCACTTGTCCTCCAAATTCCTAACAACACCAAAATCAGTCAGATATTGAGAGTATCTTGTAAATCCTACCGGATGAATAAAGCCATTAGTAAATAATGAACGTAGAGCACCAATCACCTGTTCATCTTTTAATAAATTTTTTCCTTGAAATGAACAGTTGAGTGCACTGGGACACTGATTGACTTTCATCCAGTCAAAGTCGGGCATCTTTAAAACCATAAAAGGAGAAACAGCCACTCTTTCCCATATATTTTTGTCTTCATTCAATAATTCTAACCGCTGTTTCAAATTGTTTAAATATTCAACACCTATCGTGGCTTATATTACCAATGAAACGTTTGCGGTTGACCTGTCTTACTCAAAGGGCTGGAAGCAATGTCCACCAAGTGATCGGTTCCCCAGCCTGATGAAACCAAAGTGACCAAACGATGAGTAGAAACCAAGTGACTCAATAAGTTTGTTTGACGCAAATATTTATGGTAATAGAGACTCCCAGAAGACAAGGTGTATACTAGTAAAGACCAATCAATAGTGTAATGAGAAGCAAGGTACTCTGGACACACTGCCAACTTACACAATGCAAACGAGATGAAAAAGACTGCAATAATACATGCTCGACTTGGACGTCTATGACGATAAAGGAATCGTCTCCAAGGAGCATTCATTGTTAGGAATGGGATAAAAAGAATTGAATAGATAAGCTTTGGCATTTCAGTGAAATAATATTGGTTAGGTTTTCATGTTGCTAGAAATGTTGTTTATCACTCTTGAATGCAATTGATATTCTCAAGCAAAGTAATTCAAGCTTCCTTTCTTCTTTGCTTGAACTTGTGCAATACCTTCTACAAAGTCTTCATGAACAATTTCTGTTCTATCTGCACGAAGCGCCACCATTCCAGCTTCCACACAAACCGCCTAACAGCAACGTGTCCATCAACAAGTAATAAAAGCCTCCATTCAGTATTACTTACTTTCAGTTGTGCACCATTAAAGTCATCAGTGCTTCTGGCCAATTCATCAAAGTTGACATCCTAATATGAAGAGCATCGTCAATCCAAACAAAGCCATTGACAAATAGATAACCAACCCGATGAACATTCATTTTACGTGAATGAATCTGCAATATACGAGCTCTTGCAGTCTCATCAGGTAAAGGAAACTCAATCTTTCTATCAATTCGGCCAGAACGCATAAGTGCTGGATCCAAAATATCCACTCTATTGGTAGCTGCAATCACTTTGATATTATCATCGGAAGAAAAACCATCCAATTGATTTAACAACTCTAACATTGTTCGTTGTACTTCACGGTCGCCACTTAGTTCCGAGTCAAAACGTTTTGTACCAATAGCATCCAACTCATCAATAAATATAATGGTTGGAGCTTTCTCTCTGGCCAAAGCAAAGGCATCTCTAACCATCTTTGCACCATCACCAATAAACCTAATAGAAAATATTACTACTATTAATAATACTCTGGTAAACTCTCTATTCTCACATTTGGACAAGTTGAGGACCTGCAAGTTTTAAAAAGGTCGCATTGGTTTGTGCTGCACAAGCTCTGGCCAACAAAGTCTTGCCAACTCCAGGAGGTCCATACATAAGCACTCCTATGGTAACATAAATTCCTTTTTAGCAGATGAAGAAACGACTTGTATTACCTTTGGGTGGACGAATTCCCAATTTATCAAATCTCTCTTTATGCGTCATTGGAAGGACAACTGCTTCAACTAGTTCCTATTCAACAGAATAAAACATTTTCAAATCCAATGGGTAATAAAACCAACCTGTATTTGCTTATCTAAGCCTCCTACTTCACTATAATCTTCTGTTGGTTTTTCATCGACTTCCATTGCTTTCACTCTGGAGTCATATTCTGGGGGAAGTGTCTCCAAAATAAGATAACTATCTTTGTTGACACCAACTAGGTCACCAGGCTGTTTAAATGATTAATAATAGTATGTCATAAAAACAAAGCATGCTTACTTTTAGTTTTTCCGGTTCTACCAAGCCAATTACTGGCAAATAAATAGTTTGCCGAGTGGAAGTTTTAATAACAGCAGCATTTCCAAGCCTTTGTGAGTCCAAGTCCATACTATAACCTTCATCCTTTCACAAGCAATCACAGTTAGTGTACACCATCCATCCTTCTCAACAACTTACTTCCTCTTCACGTCCTTCCTGCTCCAACAATTCCACTACATTTCCCACAAGATAAGGAAGCTGCTTGTTTAGTTTTATTTTGTCTTGGTTTTCCTTTATTCGCTCTTTCATTGTGCTTTGTTCATGTTGGAGACGCTGGCTCTCACTTCTTAGCACCTATTTTCCCCATACTTAAAAACAGTTCCTAGCGAAATAATATAAACTGACCTTTACTTCTGATTCTAAGAGACGAGTACGCTGAATAATTTCTTCTGTTGAAGCATTTTGTAGTTCTTGTAGATAACTGTTGTCTTGTGTGGTTGCTGAAGCATTAGACATGATGTGGTTGGACACAAGAAATGATTTCAACTGACTGTAAAATGATCCATCGATGTTTTAATAGATATTAAAATAGTATTAAACTGTTTCTTACGACTTGATATTCAACCGCTGGAAATCATGTTGAAATCTTTTTCATGCTGTTTCAAAGTGGACGATTCTTATTGACTAGTCGTCCATTGGTTACATTGCGTACGTCGACCAAGACATCTCTGGTAACTTTACAGAAAACTTTATTCAATCACTGGAAAACGAAAATTCATCAAGTTAGAGCCATGTCTACTAAGCAAGAGCCATCTAAAGAGATGAATCAAGAACAAATCGATGAGAACAATACCAGTAACGTAACATTAGAAGAATATTTACAAATGTCAGAAAACGAAAGACAACAACTACCAAAAGCACGGCAAAAGAAACTGGCAAAATTGGCGCAAAAAGAAAAATGGAAGGCTGTAAAGGCGCCAGTTCTGAATAACAAGAATAGTGAACAGGAATCCGAAAGTAGTAGGAAACAACAAGAGAAAAAGGTTCGTTTATTATGAATTGGTTATTAAAGTTGTCATTGTGACTGAAACATTGAAAGCCTAACCCAAAAAGTAGTCAGAAAGAAAGTACTGAAACACTGGTAATCATTCCTGGTGAAAAGAAAGACACAACCAACACTTTTCCACCTGCTTATCAACCAAAAGTAAGAAAGTTGATTTCATTTCTTCAGCATCGAATAACAAATAGCTTATTAGTTTGTTGAACGTGGTTGGTATGAATGGTGGGAAGCTCAAGACTTTTTTCACGTCAAAAATACTGTCGATATCTCCAAATACAGAGGCAAGTTTGTTATGGTGATTCCTCCACCAAATGTTACAGGTTCGCTTCATATTGGTCATGCGTTGACAATATCCATTCAAGCAAGTCATATTCTTTCAATGTTGATATTGTTTGTATGAATGAGTCGTTATAGGATGCTTTGGTTCGGTGGTATCGCATGTCTGGCTATCTTACTTTATGGGTACCTGGTACAGATCATGCAGGCATTGCAACCCAATCTATAGTAGAGAAGAAGATATTTCGAGAAGGAGGAAAAACCAGACATGACTTGGGAAGAGACGATTTTGTGAAAGAAGTAAGGTTTTATAGGTATTTAATGGAAACGTACGATGGCTCACCATGAGATAGGTTTGGAAATGGAAGCAAGACTATGGTGACCGCATTTGTAATCAGTTGAGAAGAATGGGTTGTTCAGTTGATTGGAAAAGAGAACAATTTACAATGTCTGAACATTTATCACAAGCTGTTATTGAAGCTTTTGTACGATTGGATGAAATGGGCTATATTTATCGGTAAGTAACTGACAGAAGATATTTTAACCAGTAATATTGAAAGTATATTAGTGGTACTCGATTGGTGAATTGGAGTTGTCGACTATGTACTGCTCTATCAGATATTGAAGTAGAATATATTGATATAGAAAAGCCTACAAAAAGAAATGTAAGTTTTCTGCATAAGTATTGTTTTAATGAATGAAATATGTGATGTTAGGTGCCTGGCCATTCTGCTCCAGTAGAATTTGGAGTGTTGACGAAATTTGCCTATCCTCTTGAAGATGAAAAGGACCAATTTCTTGTTGTTGCAACTACTCGATTGGAGACCATGTTGGGTGAGATGTCTTTCTCTTAATAACATAGTATCTTTTTACTAAAGCTTTGTAATAGGAGATGTTGCAGTAGCTGTCCATCCTCGAGATAAACGTTATGCCTCTTTTATTGGCAAACAGGTTGTTCATCCTTTCTTAACTCGCAAATTGCCAATTATTGCAGATGAAGAATTAGTTGATATGGAGTAAGTTTGTATTATTTTTAATTTCATTTTATATTTATTGTTTTAATAGATTTGGTACTGGTGTTGTAAAAATAACACCTGCACATGATCCCAATGACTTTTTATGTGGCCAGCGACATGAATTGCCAAATATTTCAGTATTTACTGATGATGGAAGAATCAATGAGAATGGCGGACCTTTTGAAGGAATGATGAGATATGATGCTCGAGTGGCTATAGAAAAAGCATTGGAAGAAAAAGGATTGTTAAGAGGCAAAGAAGATAATCCCATGAGATTAGCGGTACGTCAATGCATAATAAGGTATTCTTGCTTATGTCTGTCAGTTGTGTTCTCGAAGTGGTGATGTGATAGAGCCAATGTTAAGGCCACAATGGTATGTTCGCTGTCAAGAAATGGCTGAAAAAGCCAAACAGGCTACAACAGTTGGAGATTTGAAGATTATTCCAGAGTTTCATTTACAAACTTGGTATCAGTGAGTTAAATGAAGAAATGATTGTGTATCGTTTTTTTCATGATGATGGTTTTGATGTAGTTGGTTGGATAATATTCGTGACTGGTGTGTTTCGAGACAATTATGGTGGGGACATCGTGTTCCTGCTTATCAAATTCTGGTAAAAGATGAAGGAGGTTTGTACAAGAGTAAAAGAATGAAGGCTCAAAATTTTAAACAAGAAGAATTAGGACAACAGAATTGGAAACAAGAAAAGGAAGAGGAATGGTGGATAGTGGCAAGGAATGAAGAGGAAGCCAAAGAAAAAGCAGCAAAGAAATGGAGTAAGCTTTCTATTGTTTTTTTATATTTGGAAAATGAATATTTTCAAGATATTCCTATTGATGTTATAACATGTCGTCAAGAAGAAGATGTGTTGGATACTTGGTTTTCTTCTGGACTGTTTCCATTTTCTGTGTTTGGTTGGCCAAATACAAAAGATAAGGATTTTCAAGTAAGTGTCAATAATATGAAATTGTTCATATTATTTATTTACTGCTTTGGACCAGATGTTTTATCCCACCACACTGTTAGAAACAGGTCACGATATTTTGTTCTTTTGGGTTGCAAGGATGGTCATGTTGGGGTTATCACTGACCAATGAACTACCCTTTCGGTAATATACTTTAGTTCTTCTGGGATGAATAGATAGTGACTTGTTTTAGAACCGTTTATCTTCATGCAATGGTTCGTGATAGATATGGTCGCAAGATGAGCAAGTCTCTTGGAAATGTGATTGATCCGTTGGAAGTTGTTGATGGCGCAAGTTTAGAACAACTACATGCCAAATTGCAAGTTGGAAATTTGGATCCAAAAGAAATCAAACGTGCAATGGATGGACAAAAACAAGAATATCCAAGTGGCATACCAGAATGTGGTTCAGATGCTCTTCGTTATGGCTTATTAGCTTATACTGTTCAGGTATAAAATATTATTGTTAGTATCGAAAAATGACATGATTTAACCAAACACATAAACTAGGGTCGTGATATCAATTTAGATGTCAATCGAGTTGCAGCTTATCGTAATTTTTGTAACAAGTTGTGGAATGCCACACGTTTTGCCATTCTTCATTTAGGAGAATCCTTTGTTTATACACAAGATGGAATTAGTAACGTTCTTCAAGGTGGAGAGAAATATATTGTGGACCGTTGGATTCTGTCGAGGCTCAATCAATGCATTCAAAAGACAAATGAGGTGAAACCAAAGAACTCTTTTTGCTTTTATTTATAGCTGACAACGAAACAGGCTTTCTCAGAGTATCGATTTGCAGATGTTGTTCAGTCTACCTATCAATTCTGGTTATATGAGCTATGTGATGTGTATTTGGAAGCTATCAAACCAATAATGAATCAAAACGAAGAGATTCATAAGTTTCCTTCCAAGTGTGTTTTGTTTCAGTGTTTGCATACTGCACTTCGTCTGATTCACCCAATGATGCCTTTTGTATCGGAAGAGTTGTTTCAACGGCTTCCTGGACGTCATCTCTATGAGGAATGTGAAAGTATTACGATTTCACCATTTCCAGTTCTACAAGACACAGTAAGTTGTTGCTGAGTACAAAGAAATGCCTCGTGATTGACATCTTTGATAGTGGGACAATCCTTTAGCAGAAGAGCAAATTGTTTTTGCTTTGAAAGTGGTCAGAGCTTTACGAAACCTACGTGCTGTATATGACGTAAAAAGAAACATCCGTCCAGATATGATTCTCTTGGTCCGAGATGACAAATCATTACAGTTTGGAGAAAATACGAAGGATGTGATTCAAACTTTATCTTTGGCTGGGTCTCTTAAAGTGTTTGGAGGGGATTTGCAAAGTGATCCTATTCCTGGAGGATGTGCCATGGAAGTAGTGGACGATAGTTGCGAGGTAAGGAGTTTTAATGACTAAGATGAATTGATAACTTATTTTCTCAATGGTTAGGTATATCTGGTTTTGAAAGGCTTGATTGATGTAGAGGCAGAGTGGAAAAAGCTAGTGGCTAAAGCGGAAGAGAAGCGACATCAAGTTGAAGGTAAGTTTTCATGGTAAACATAACATTTTTATCAAGCACGTGAAAATAATATGGAGCACTTTATTGAATAGTATACCAACAAAAGATGAATGCACCTGGATATGAAGAAAAAGTACCATTACAAGTTCAACAAAGAAATGAAGAAAATTTGGTAACGTTTTTCCTTGTAAGTATATTTGATCCTTTACTCAAAATTATTTGCTTAGGCGAAACATGAACAAGAATTGGAAATGATAGAGCAGGCAAGGAAACGATTTGAGAAGTTGTTACAAGAAGACAAAATTTAATAGCCTGTAGAAAAAGTAATAAAAAAAAGATTTGCCGTTGTAAGGAAAACCAAAAAAAATCGCCGACTGTGGGAATTTCGTGGGTTGAATCATCTCGAACCCACGACCACCAGGTTAAAAGCCTGGCGCTCTAGCCAACTGAGCTAAATCGGCATTTTTCTGAGAAAGAGGGCGCGCAAGCACTCTTTGATGAAATGTTTTTTGTCATCAACTTATATTTTGAATGGTAGTCTAGTTACAATTTAGTGATGAACATTTGGGAATAGCATTCTGGACTCTAAACATATTGGTCATGTCACGAATACTATTTCGGTCAGAGGAAGACTTGGAGTTTCCAGAGCTACTAGAGGCCGCTGCAGAAGAGTTAGCGGCAACTAGTGGCTCAAAGGATACTTCAAGAGGGACTTTTGAATATGGTGCATCAGGTGGTGAACCAACAACCAATAGAGGCTACAGTGGCCAAAGTGCTGCAGGTCGTTCAAAAATCACGGGAGTTTCAGGTGCGAGGACAGAAAATGTGAAAGAAAACTATTGGTCCTCTCCAGTAGGTCGTTTTGGAAATAAAGCTTTGAAAACTATCGAAGAGAACATCTTTGTTCCTGCCAAACACGTGTTAGACTTGAGCAAGAAACAACGAAAAGGCCAGGGTGTTAAAAAAAGAGAGCGTCTCTTCTCTCAAATGAGAGTAAGTATTGTTTGGGAGTTGTCTTTTACTCGTTTCTTAAGCTTATTTGGCTGGTGTAGTTGGATTCCACGGAAGGGGTACCAGTTCGCACAGTAACGATTGGTGAACCAAACTTGACGTTTCCAAAGAATTACATTCGAACGACGAAATATACACTCTTAACTTTTTTGCCAAAGAACCTATTTGAACAGTTTAGGAGATATGTGAATCTTTACTTTTTGTTTGTAATAGTCGTCCAGTTTATTCCCGGAATCACGCCTTTCGATACTCCAAATGGTGTCCCTGTTAGCTCCATTCTACCTTTAGCTTTCGTTGTATTGTTATCAGCTATTAAGGAAGCATTTGAAGATTATCATCGGTATCTTGCAGACCGTACTTCGAATAGTACGAAGTATCAAGTGATACGAGGAGGACAATTAGTGACTGTTCCTTCTTATGATTTGAGAGTCGGTGAAGTTATTCGTTTAGGAAAAGACCAAATGTGCCCTTGTGATGCGGTTGCATTGTTCTCTTCCCATGAAGACACCGCAGTTTACGTTGAAACAAGTAACCTAGATGGTGAAACCAATCTAAAAAGACTTACAGCAGTTTTGGATGGTTCAGAAGATGGACCACCTGAAGAGTCAGTTTTATAAACAAAATTTCAAGTCTTCATGGAACAATTAAATGTGAAGCACCTAATGCATATCTTTATAAGTTTGTAGGACAATTAGAGTTGACACAAGAAAGTTATTCTTCGATGTATATCATGACAGGAACGGATGGAATGGGAAGACCTGTAGATGGACAAGTTCATGTGATGATGAAAGGTGATCAGCATACCATTTCTGACGGTGATGACAGTAATAGTCAACCGGATGCGAATTCCTCTCAAAGATTTATTCTTGATACCAAAAACCTGTTACTAAGAGGCTGTCGATTGCGTAATACGGAGTATACCTATGGTGTAGTCATATACAGTGGAAAACAGTGTAAATTGATGCTGAATCAACAACATCAAAGGTCAAAGTTTTCTCATGTGGAGAAGAGATTGAATCGATTTATTCTCAACATATTTTACTTTTTACTGGTTCTTTGTTTCATTTGGGCAATATGTGCCTCTGCTGTACAAGACAATTCTGTCTGGTATTTGACTGGACTGCCAACCAATCATGCCCTTATTTTTATTACTCATTTGGGTACCTTCTTTCTATTGCTGTATAATATGATTCCCATTTCACTGATTATATCATTGGAATTGACTCGTTTCTGGCAGAAATGCTTTATGGAATGGGATGAAGAATTGGTTTGTTATGATCGAACAGTTTCACCACCTCAAAGAAAGCCAATGCTTGCCAGAACAAGTGCAATCAATGACGAACTAGGAATGATCCAACATTTGTTTTCTGATAAAACAGGCACCTTGACTGAAAATGTCATGGAGTTTTCCAAATGCAGTGTTGGTGGTGAACTCTTCAGTAAGTACGATGAATACATAAAAGAAAATTTAGGAATCTTAGCAGCCATGGAAAGACGTCATTTTGAGGAATATAGAAGCTCAGATATTGTCATGGTAAGCATATTTTCGTTTTAATATGATATTTATTGATGGTTCCTTAAAGAATGATCATTCATCATCACACCATCCGGATTTACAAGCTTCCATGGAAAAGACGTCTCCTATTGTGGAAACCGATTTTCCATTCAAGTCGGAATTCTTAAGGGCAATGTGTGTTTGCCATTCTGTCTCTCCTGACATTCCCAATCAAGTGGAAAGTAACGAAGAGAAAAAGCATTCTTGGCATCTTAAGAACTTGAAGAGAAATGCTCTTCGGTTTTTCAAAAAGTCAAAGACCGAAAAGACTGACTCTGACTCTACGAAACAAGCTCATTCAACTGAATTGACGGAAGACATTGAAAAGATTGACTATGCAGCGCAGTCACCAGATGAAGTTGCTTTGGTTCGTGCAGCTCGTGACTATGGCTTTCGATTGATAAAGAGACAAGGTCAACGGTTGCATATTTTAAATGAACATGAAAGGACCGAAGAGATATATCAAATTTTAGATATTGCGGAGTTTGAATCTGCTCGGAGAAGTATGTCACTGATTGTTCGTACTCCTGAAGGAAAGACTGTTTTATATTCCAAAGGAGCAGAGTCAGTTATGTTTGATAAGATGAGAGATAATCCCTTAGTGTGGATAGAGGAGAAATTGCAACGAGTTTGAGCTTTGATCAGCGAAACCACATATCTGTCACCAAAAAGCATGTCCAATCTTTTGCCGATGAGGGTCTTCGAGTATTGGTATTTGGTGCTCGAATACTATCCGAATCGGAATATGAAGCATTTCATGTTGAGTTGGAACAAGCAGAAAGTGAGATGGATGCCAATCGTGATATTCGAATTGCCAGGGCCTGGGAAAGTGTGGAACGTGACCTTACTCTGTTGGGTGCAACTGCAGTAGAAGACCGTTTACAAGAACATGTTCCAGAGACCATTTCTTTTCTTCAACAAGCAGGAATTACGATATGGATGGTAACTGGAGACTTGAGAGAAACTGCTGTAGCTATTGGAGTTAGTTCTTCCATTGTCGTCGATCCACATAAGATGATAAGCATTGAAGGAACTAGTTCAGAACAAGTCATGGAACAACTAGAAATGGCTCTGAAGAGTGAACTTTTATTTGCAAATCAAGGAAATGCTTTATCTTCTGACGATGATGATGACATAGAGCCAAGACCATTAGCTGGCACACGCTTTGGCGATACTTGGAATAAGAAAAATCGAAGTGTTCCCATTCCATTGCAACAACAAAGTTTTGCCACATCAAAACGACGGGGGCCAACTTTGGTTATTGATGGCACTTCATTGACCTTCGCATTGAAGAATGTGCCAGAAACGTTTTTAACTGTTGCTGAACAGTGTGTTTCTGTTATTTGTTGTAGAGCAACACCTTTACAAAAGGCAGTGATTGTTCGACTTGTGAAAACACAAGGCAGAGTAACTTGTGCAGTGGGTGATGGAGCTAATGATGTTTCAATGATTCAGGAAGCAGATGTTGGCATTGGTATACAAGGACATGAAGGAATGCAGGCAGTGATGGCTTCTGATTATGCAGTTGGACTGTTTCACTTATTAAGACGTCTAATTGGAGTACATGGACGTTACAACTTTATTCGAGCAGCTAAACTCATCTTTTATTCATTATACAAAAATATGATGTTGGTATTGGTTCAAGCTTGGTTTGCATTCTTCAACAAGTTTTCAGGTGAAACCATTATTGACTCGTGGATTTTACAATTTTTCAATCTTTTTATTACTTCCTTACCACCTTTGTCATTGGGAACATTTGAAAAAGATATTACAGAAATTACAGTGATGCGACATCCTTCTGCCTATGAAGGTTTGAGAGATTCAGGTTATTTTTCTGGTAAAAGAATGCTATATTGGGCTGCTTTGGCCGACTATCAAAGTTTGATTTGTTTCTTTTGTGCATATGGTGCTTATCGTTCATCCAATGGAGTAGGAAGAGCAATAGGACAGGTAATGAACATCAACGATTTCGAAACATTTCTTGGTAGTATTTACATGAAATAATAGGTTGGAGGTTTGTGGGATATGAGCACCATGATATTCACCAATGTCGTGTTTATTATATTATTGGAGGCTTGTTTATACACTGAATATTGGGTATGGTTATCACACGTTGCCATATGGTTGTCTCTTGTGTTATTTTTTGCACTTATGATTGCCTACAGTTATATTCCGTAAGTGAAAATCACTATGGCTTGCTTGCTTGTTGTTAATTAACATATTTAATAGTCCCAACGATTTGATTCAACAAGCCAATATGTTGGGTGTTGTACGTTGGGTTTTTCAATCTCCTCCATATTGGTTGAGCTTAATTGCTACGATATCTTTGAGTATGTTGCCTGATTATGTGATTAGGTAAGTTTGATTCGTTCCTTTGGATTTTCTGTTTATGGAAATACTTTGTATAGATATGTTATGAGAGAATATACACCCAAGGATTACGAAGTATTACAGGTAATTAAAACGAAAAGAAGCATATTTGCCAAATTGAGAGTGTTTTGGTTAGGTATTGGAGAGAAAAGAAAAAGTTCAAGATAGACGAAAGGAATTGTTAGAGAATGCTGCACAAGTATTGGGAGGCACCAGTAGAGCAAGAAGAACCACCAGCACCAATAGTGTATAACGTGACCAGTGAAGACATATTTTCGCATTGTATTTACAAAAACGAATAAAAATAGTTTCGTCACAAGCAGTTTATTTCTAATCCACTCACTCTTTGTCGTTTTGGTTTCCTTTTTAACCAAAGCTTTAAACACGCAACAATCAATCAAGTGTTATGCTTCCGTTTGTTCAGGAGCTTCATATTTGCCAAAAGTGGCATCTACTCGATCTCGAGCATCCATAGCACCATTAACAAACGTCACAACCACCATAAACAAACAAAACACAAAGTTGATCCAAGCTAAACCTTCAATAGCTTTTACGTCTTTGGCAATTCCCAAGGTACTTTCAACTGAGGAACTGGGGCGCTGTGATGAAATGACAATGGCGCCTATTAACCTTTATCCCAAGTTAGGCCTTGGAGTGTATTCCACCTCAAAAACATTGACTTACCACCAACAAACCATCCAAATATTTGTAAATAGCTCTCCAGGCCAATATTTGGTTAAGAAACGATAAAAAACGTCCACCATAGTTAGACACCAAAGGATAAAGTAGACAATAAAGCTGACGGACGCCAAGGCAATGATATACATGCAAGTATGTGAGTTGCCCCCCGAAGAAACAGTTGAGGCACCAAAAGCACAAAAGTCTATAATTTTTCCTTTATATGACAAAGTGGTATTCCATACATTATCTCCTTTCTTTCCCATAATACCGTCAATGGCAATGGAAAAGGCTAGAAAGCACAACAATAAACATCTGTGTGAGCTGAGTAAAGTGCTTTATATTTACCTAAGATAACCGTATATAGGAAGAACCTAACTACCCACAAGGTAGCTCTAGACATGCTACTCACTGTTGCACTCACCATCGTGTTTTACCAAAAACCAAAACATAAACTAACGGAGGGTTCAGGAGAATTTCTCCACTTTCCATAGTGTTCCATTTCTCTTTGTCTATTGGGCAGATTGCCACAATTAGAGTCCTTGTTCTTTCACTGTCACGTGAGAAGAGTCAAGCATTGGGACAACCTGGAAAAACCTATATAATAGGATCACTATTAAGACAATGAAAATAGAGAATATACTGATATATTGAATACTTGAATATTATGTTTTTAAGGTACTGCTGATACGTATAGCAACTCGTAACGCCAAGACAACAGCTGTCAATTTATTTCTCTTTTAAACGGAGGTTTGGGAGATTAAAAACTTGAGCGTCCTGCTTGGTGAATTTTTCCTCACACCTTGGGACACACACGCAGTCACACACGTGCAAGAGAACAGAACACGAGAACGTATTACTTATGGTATCTACGACAATGACTGAAGAACAATTAGAAAATGGTGGTGAACGTGCTGGAAATAATTCAAGACAAGAAGACATTGGTCTGAAGGACTTGCCTCCAAACTCCTTTGTACGGAGGTACTCGTATGGAAATATGGGAGGAATGTCCTTGGACTACCACCGTTAGTGATGTTCGGTTTCGTAATCCCGTTCGTTGCTCTAAATCTTTCTTCTTTGATAGCTCCTGCAAAGTAAGTAATGAACCTTGGTCATCCAGAGGCACTTGGCCTTGCTGGATTTGCAGCAACAGACTTTATGTTAAGTTGTATCAATTCCCACTTGTTACTAAGTTCTATGACCAACAGTATTATTGCTTTGGGATTTATGTATGGTGGTTCAGCACAATTAATTGCCGGTATCATGACTTTTATCAAACAAAATACGTTTGGAGGAGTTGCATTTTCAAGTTATGGTGCCTTTTGGTTAGCATTTGGTGTGTTGATAACTTTGGAAGCAGAATATAGCACAAAATTGTTAAGTACCAGTGATTTTGATGAGGCTTTGGGCTTTACTCTTGTTTGCTATACCATTTTCAATACTTTCATGTTTATTGCTTCCATGGCACATAACATACAGCTCTATATTATCTTTTTAACACTAGAGATGCAGCTCGTTCTTGTTGATATGCATTTCTTTGGTGCCATTAGTTCAATACCTGGTGGAATTCTCGGTATGCTGTGTTCCATAAGTGCTTGGGTACTATCTGCAACGATTGTCATCAATGACAGTTTCGGCACTACGGTTATTCCCAATCCCGAATTAAAGGACTTGCCAATACTTCGAGACTGGGTGAGAATGATTAAAGGAGAATCGAAGGTCTGATGATGTTGAAGCCTTGTGCGATACATGATGACCACGTGATATGTTTCTTGTTTGTGCGTTTGTTTTTTAGATGAATAGACGTTGTTTGCGAAGAGTGTGTTTTTGTGTCCGTTTGTGGTTTGCAAATATTTAGAATACATGTTATGCTTTGTTAACCTTCCAACTTTTTTTGTTTATACTTGTATTCCCTTTTGTAGTCATTCGAGACATGACTTTTGAGTTTTCTAGATATCCCTAGTTTACACGCTTTAAGGAGAGTATCCTCTGTTTAGGATCCTGGGGGAGATAAACCTTGAGGAAGATATGAGCGATAGAGTGTAGCAACAAGCGTCACTGCGAACAAAGCCATTGTAATAGTAAAAAAGAAAATATCGCCCACTATTCTAGTGGTTCTAGACATTTGTTTGATAGGAGCGTGTTGTGGTTGTTTGTTTTCTTCATTGGTAGGTTGCTCACCCATGTACCAGCTCTGGTGCCACGCAACGCGTTGACTTGGGGGTCTAGAATGAACAGGTTTCGGTGCATAGTTTACAAAATAGTAACAAGGTTTCCAGTACCCATATTTTTGAAAAAATTGCTGCTTGGTAACTGTACTGGGTTGAAACAAGCAATACGCACAAGGTAGTTGCATTGCCAATACAATCCTAGCTGCCACCAACCATCAGTGAACGTGCTAAGCGGCTTTTAACTCTCGAAGAATATAAACCCTTTTGACAGATAAATGTAAACAGAGGGGAAAGTTTTACAAGTATAGCAATATCAGTTTATTGAATTAAGTTTGTTGAAAGCTCATGCAACAATAAAACACAGACATATTCATGAGTTATTAAGATATATACCCAAAGCACAGAAGAGCAGCGAATTTTAAAAGAGACGAATCCAACACCTCGACTATTGGACATGGGTTCCACAGAAGTTTAGAGAGCACATTGAACAAGTGTCACGCATTTCTCTGTAATAATCTCGTGGAATTTGTTTTAGAAGCCCTGTTTTGTTTGGTGAAACCAAATGGTGGCATCTATGGAAGAGAGAAGAGACCTTGAACGAGGTGAAGTAGCTAACAATGATGAAGCACAAAACGAGTATAAAGAGCTACCTGTCAATTCCTTTGTTCGTCGATATTCTTATGGGAACATGGGTGGCATAGGTTTACAATACCATGGTTCGTAGCTTGAAAATTACAAGTTGTGTTTGAAACTAACGAATATAACTAGTGCCTGTAAAGTCAACTGTTTCTTTGGGTCATCCAGAGGCACTTGGCCTTGCTGGATTTGCAGCAACAGACTTTATGTTAAGTTGTATCAATGCCCACTTGTTACCAAGTTCTATGACCAACAGTATTATTGCTTTGGGATTTATGTATGGTGGTTCAGCACAATTAATTGCCGGTATCATGACTTTTATCAAACAAAATACGTTTGGAGGAGTTGCATTTTCAAGTTATGGTGCCTTTTGGTTAGCATTTGGTGTGCTGATAACTTTGGAAGCAGAATATAGCACAAAATTGTTAAGTACCAGTGATTTTGATGAGGCTTTGGGCTTTATTCTTGTTTGCTATACCATTTTCAATACTTACATGTTTATTGCTTCCATGGCACACAATATTCAGTTGTATATTGTGTTTCTTACCTTGGAATTGGAACTTGTATTGGATGATATGCATTTCTTTGGTGCCATTAGTTCAATACCTGGTGGAATTTTCGGTATGCTGTGTTCCATAAGTGCTTGGGTACTATCTGCAACGATTGTCATCAATGACAGTTTCGGCACTACGGTTATTCCCAATCCCGAATTAAAGGACTTGCCAATATTTCGAGACTGGGTAAAGATGATTAAAGGAGGAGACAAAGGACAATAAAGTAGGGTAACGTGTGCGTTGAACAGTTTTGCTTGTTGATTACATTTATGTTTTGGCTTTTGTTCAAATTGTTGCGTTTCTATAAATGTTGAATAAATAGTTTTGGCTGAAAATCTGCGTCTAAAATCAAGATAGTTTCCTTAGGTTCAGTAACTGACTCGAGTGAAAGTCCTCACAGCAAGAATCATTCTTAGAAGAAGACAGCGACACTATTATCTCTTCGCTTGAAATTTAGCATGCAAAAAATGAACATCATAAAAACAAGACACAATCTTCAAGAATATAAAAATTCGTGTCTACAATGATTTTATATGGTATTACATGCCAGAAACACGGACACCTCCAGTAGTTCGTATGACTTTTTCTTGATCGACCAATGACTGGATCGCCTCTTCAAACTCTGACTCCGCAAATTGCATAGAGCTGATTCTTTTGATTTCCATGAAAAGGTCGGATATTTTGATAGTCTTTTCGGTAGCACTCATCTCCTGAAGACACTGAATCATGGAATCACTAAGTTTTGCCACGCGACTTCTCCTTGTTGCCGATTTGCCAGTAGTGATAAGATCCTTATTAAAAAGGTAAATATAATAAACTTCAAACAACTAGGGTGAGTCAAGGGCTTACCATATCAATAGTACCTGTCACTGGATCAATGGCTGACTGCTGAATAGCAACCTGTACCAAACGTATTGCTTCATCTACATCTTGCTGTTCCACTCGCTCGCAGAGTCTCATTCTAGCATGAGCTTCAGATAGTCGTATAAGGCTTTCTAACTGTCGAGGTGTTGCCGTTATGGTTTTGACACCTCCTTGAGACCACTGTCGAGAAAGACTGCCAATTTTGCGCATTTCAACATAGCTAAAGAACAGCTTAGAACTCTGACAATGGTCTTGCTTCAATTCTTACCCTTTAGTCAGACTTGCAACGGCTTCATCGGATAGTTTTGGGATGAATTTTTTCTCGAGCATACGAAATATAACAAGTTAGTATCGCAGTATCTAGATAGGATTGTGTTGAGTCTCCTCCAGTGCCGGAAGTAAATATACGTTCTTGAGGTAAAGGGTCATCATCCGAATATACGACCGAAGACTCAGAGGAAAACAGAGAAGCTATGTGGTTGCCAAGTTTGCGGTCTTCTTCTGGATTAGATTTATCCAGAATAAGATAGATCAAATCGAAACGCGATAATAATGTAGGAGGCAGCTGAATGTTGTCGACTACGGATAATTTTGGGATTGTATTTTGATTCTATTGGATTCGCAGCTGCCAATATAGAAGTTCTGGCATTCAAGGAACATATAATACCGGCCTTTGCAATTGAAACAGTTTGTTGTTCCATTGCTTCATGAAGAATCGTTCTCGTAGATTCGGTCATCTTGTCAAACTCATCAATGCAACAGATACCTCTATCAGAGAGTACCAAAGCACCGCTTTCAAGAACCATATCATTACTATCCGGATCTCTAGTCACATATGCAGTTAAACCAACTGCAGAGGATCCTCTACCAGATGTATAGAGGCCTCGTGGTGCAATTCTATGAACATACTGCAAAAATAAACTCTTACTTGTTCCAGGGTCACCAACCTTATCATAGAAAAGATAGAGTCATTGTATTCCAATGTTTTAAATATCAGTCCTACCAGCAGAATATGAATATCACTACGAAAATGTCCACCACCCTTTGCAGAGAAATTTTTTGAGGTTCCCCAAATAACTGTAGTAACAGACCCTTTTTCAGATCATGTAGTCCCCATATGGATGGTGCAATAGAACGACTAAGCAAGTCATAAAGTTGAGGATCCTGAGATATTTGCTGAATAATTCTTCGAATGCTTATCAATATCCATGTATATTTTATACATTTATATACTTACCTTTCTTTCTCATGGAAATAAAGAGCATTTTCTTGCGTATCAACTCCAATGGGATAGTAATCACTCGTCACTTCCATAGAGTCCACTGGTTTGGACAGACGACCTTCCTTCTTCTTCAAGATATGAACAGCATCAAGATAGGTGCGAAATACTGCTCGAATGTTTCTCTGTTTCGGATTCAGTCGAACACTGACCTAATAAAAATCAACCAACTTTCATCCATTGCTTGTTCAATACGAGTCAAAGGTTCTTACTGCACGTAGAATTCCAGTGACTTCCACTTGATCTCCCGGTCTAACCGAATCAACTAATGAGTCGTAGGTAATTAGCGTCATCGTAGCAGGCGTCTCTCCTTGAGGAACAGATTCTGGAGTCTCTTGAACTCTAATCATCTGTTTATCACTAAAAACTGAGCGATTGTGGATTAGCATGAAACTGTTTCGTGTACGACATTTATCGCAATGAGTTGGTTCTTCAATCTTGCCTCTATAGACGTCTACAATTATACTTTCAAAGCAATTATTGCATCGATAAAAAGCACGATTAAGGTTTGGAATGACTGAAGAGCATCGAACGACCTAAAGAATTCGTTCAATAGGCAGCGGCCAACAAGGACAGCAGGAGCAAATACCATCCCTCGTACTCCTATCATCTGATGAATGTGACAAGGGTCAATTTCTCGCATACTATGAATCTCTGTATCCTTCAGATTGTACATTCGAGTAATCAGTTTGTTGCCATGAAAACATAACTGGAATGGACTATCAATCGCAGAATCAGTTGCATCCTCCTCCTGGGGAACATTTCCTTGTATAATTCTTGTATTGCTTGATCAAAAATTGCAATCAACTCAGTGGGATATGCTATGATATAATAATATAAATCAGGATCAAATTTCAAAATATGTTGTAGATCGATATTAATGACTTCGTACTGCATTTCATTGGCATTCGTTAATAACTGAAGATAGTAGGGCTTTGACTGCACCTCTTCCAAGTTTTTTTCATCATAGTACGTGTCCAAAGATTCAAGGGTAAAAGTTTTTAGAAACTGTTTGATTTTTTGATCGCATTCATCCACATTTACATTAGTGCCCCAAATCACTCGCTTTTCAATCTGTTCAGTAACTTTGTCATTATCTTGTATTTCTCTTATCCTAGCATGCGCGCTTTTTTTCAGGAGAAAATAGGGAGAATGAAGTGTCTCCCAACTCGTGTCTGGTAGTGAATCTCTTTCTGTCTTTCTTGGAGTTTGCCGACCAGTACTAGCAGTTGAAACTACCTCCGAGAGCGATCTTGATGGGGTAGCTATCTCATCTGTTCCTCCAGTTGTTGACATGACAGAGGGTGTGGCTGGAACTATTTCAGTGTCAACATGTTCATTGTCGGTTGTGGTTCTTCTCGCAGGAAGTGGAGAAAGGAAGTCTTCCTGTTGAGGTTCTGATGAAAGCCAGCCAGCACTATTCCATATTTCTTGTGACGGCTCTACTGAATCCGAACTAGGTTGTTGAACATTGTTACTTTGACTATTTTGTGAATGAGCTTGTTCATCTGACATGATATCTTTCTTAAAAGGACAAAAGAGCAATTGAATTTGGCGCGCAAATTTTTTCTACCAAAAAACATATCAAAAAGGATAAGAATTGCCAATGAAGAAAATCTTCAATAATTTAATCTTTTTCAACAAGACATTAAATATTACGCAAATAGCAATTCTTATCAGAGGTTCAACGAGTGCTCATATATATATATATAAATATATATATATATAAAGAACCAATTTATTCTTTCCATAAGCATATTTATGAACAACAAAATATAAAGGTCCCTTTATGCTTTCAAGTATGAAAGGAGATGAAATTGGTTTTCCTTGCTCTAATAACTGTCCAAAGCGCTTTTCCCTTTCATTTGATCAGAATGGATAGGCATATTGATTGAATTGGATGTTGTGGTTGTTTTGGTCATGGTAGAGAAGCACTCTCAGTCAGAGGCAAATAAATCATCTTCTACGAATGAAGCCAACTTGAAAAAGAACGTCAAAAAGACTAATGAATCAGACGGAGATAACTTGGAGCTATCCGAAGAAGATCGTCAGAAAAAAGAGGAATTTGACTTGTTAGTGGAACGGGTGCAAGATAAAAGATCCAGCCATACAAAAGATAGCTTTGGAAACACTCAAGTCTGAAATACGGTCATCCACTTCTTCTATGACTTCACTTCCAAAGCCTTTAAAGTTTATGAGCGAACACTACGAGCCACTGAAAACTTTCTTCCAAAGTATGCCAAGTGGGGAAAATAAAATGGCCTGGCAGATATTTTATCAGTTTTATCTATGACGATGGCTCCAGAAGACTCGTTAGATTGTCTTCAATTTAAGCTGCTTGGAACTCATGAGAGTCCAGAGTTATGGGTCACGAATACGTTCGCCACTTGGCAGGAGAGATTAGTAGAGAACATGAAAAAAGAATAGGAAGCGAACAAAAGAAAGCAGACTTTTCGGATATTATGGCACTTGTAGAACAAATCGTTCCTTTTCTGCTTTCTTCTAATGCTGAACCTGAAGCTTGCGACTTGTTGTATGAAGTAGAAAGTTTAAAACCACTAGTAGACTATGCGGAAGAAGTCAACTATGAAAGAATTTGTTTGTATTTACTAGCTTGTGCAGATTATGTTCCCGAGCCGGATGTTTCGGATATTCTTCATGTCACTTGTTCGATTTATCGCAAGCTACATCGAACAACACAAGCCATGAGAGTGGCCATTCGTTAAGTGATTGGGCAATCATTAAAGATATCTATCATAATGACCCAGACAAGGATGCTCTAGAAGATGTGAGTGCAGTTAAAACACAGCTCGTATTGGATTTGGCAAAGCACAATATCTTTCTTGAGGAAGAGACGGATGAGAACTTGAGGAGTTGGATGGGAAATACGCGTTTTCTATGAGTTTTACTTGTCATTGGGAAAAGACTTGGATATCATGGAACCGAAACATCCGGAAGACATTTATAAGAGTCATTTAGTAGAAGGCATGAATCGTTTGGGCTTGGATAGTAGTATGGATTCAGCTCGTCAGAATTTAGCTGCAACCTTTGTGAATGCTTTTGTGAATCTTGGTTTTGGAAAGTATCGATAGTATTTGTTTTTTCTAAGTGAAATATTTATTCATCTTTTGTTGGTAGGGACAAATTATTAATGGAAGATGAAGGACGTTGGGTATTTCGTAACAAAGAACATGGCATGTTGAGTGCCACTGCTTCTTATGGTGCACTGATGTTATGGGATGTGGACAATGGTTTAGCAGAGTTGGATAAATATATGTATGCTTCTGAAGATTATGTACAGGCGGGTGCATTACTTGGCATTGGGAATTGTTTCTTCTGGAATTCGAACCGAAGTTGATCCAGCTTTGGCCTTATTAAGTGAAACACATAGAAAATCCTCGTTCTCCTGCCATCCGTATCAGTGCTATATTAGGTTTGGGTTTTGCTTATGCTGGTACCTGTCGAGCAGAAGTTCAAGAGTTGCTTATTCCTGTAAGTAAAGCCATGTCAAATATTATATTTTTATACTCATGTCAATGAATAGATTGTAGCAGATGCTTCTGCCAGTTTAGATTCCATTTGTTTTGCTGCTCTTTCTTTGGGTTTAGTATTTCGAGGTTCTGCTGATGAAGAATTGGTTTCTACTTTGATGCAAGCCTTATTGGATAGGTAATGAATGATTCGTCTTTTATAGAAATGTTTGCGTGATGCTGATATCTTGTTGTTTAGAGATTGGAATGTTTGGGAGACAGAGCCAATGGTTCGTTTACTTCCCTTATCATTAGCAATGTTATATTTTGGAAGAAACAATGGAACAGATGCTGTGATAGAAGCTTTAGAGGCACAACTTCCTGGAATGCCTGGAAGAGTTACTGCCTTGCTTATCTCCATTTTTGGTTCATCTGGGACTGGAGATGTATTAAAGATACAAGAATTATTAAATATTTGTGGAAAGCATCCTTCTACCAAGTCGGATGATGAGAACGATGAATCTTTAGAACAGAACAATAGAGAAACCAACTCTTCTTCGGAACCGACTCATGATGCTTCTATGGCTAGAGGAGAGGGTACTTTGGATGCCGCATCCGAATGCTCATTCATCATCCAAAGATGCAAAGGATATTGTAAATGAACAGATGGTGGCTTGTTTAGGAATTGCTGCCATAGCAATGAGAGAAGATATTGGAACGGATATGGCATTTCGTCTCTTTGGTCATTTATTACAATATGCTGATCCTACTGTCCGAAAGGTTGTTCCTTTAGCACTTGGTCTATTATCTGTTTCCTATCCTCGTTTACAGGTAAAGTAAAAAGTGTATGAAATGTGACATTTGGTTTATTGATTGGGTTATTTTAATAGGTGATGGATCTTTTATCCAAGTTGACCCATGACAATGATCGTGAAGTTGCCTATGCTGCAGTGTTGGCTTTAGGTTTTCTAGGTGCTGGGACCAATCATGCAAGAATGCATCTCTACTTCGGCAACTTTCAGTTTTCTATTCCAAAGACTCTACAGGTTTATTTGTTGTTCGTATTTCTCAAGGTATTTTACATATGGCAAAGGATTGGTAAGCAATACACACATGTCATGAGATTGAAACATTCTCATATCGGAAATAGGTTACTTTATCACCAATGGACAATGAACGTTTTTGTATGTATCCAACAGCATTTTGTGCCTTGTTTACCATATTTATTTGGCATGTTCTTCACAAAATAGTTTATTGAATAAGCATCATTATTTGTTGTATTTACTGACGCTAGCTTCAAGACCTCGCATGTTGTATACCGTAGATAAGGAATTGAATCCCATTGCAGTTCCTGTGCGTGTAGGACAGGCAGTAGATACTGTTGGTCCAAGCAGGAAAACCGAAAACGATTACTGGTTTTCAGACCCATACGACTCCAGTGGTTATTGCTGGAGGAGAGCGAGCGGAACTTGCCACCGAAGAATATATTGCAGTTGATGCCAGTTTGGAAGGTCTTGTTGTTTTAGTGAAGAATCCACAATATGTGAAAATGGAAGACGCTTGAATAGACAGAAGATTGAGTGTGGACAATGAAACTTTCAAGGTGACAACATGTTAATTCTCGCAGGTTGTTCAATGAATGACAAATATTTCTTGAAGCCACAAAGAATAAAAATGTTTGGTTATTTTTCTTTATTCTTTTTCTTAAATTTATTGGTCTTCTTTTATTTATGGATGATTGGTAAAGGATACCGTGAAGTTAGTCTGACATGGTTAGGGGCCATGTTTCACAGGTTTGATAAAAGAAGTGCGAGTTTGATGCCAAGATGGATATTGTAGCAGTTCATCCCAATAGACGTAATGTATTACACCGAGTGAACAAGGCATCTTTTTCTTTCTATTCTCCGGAGACCATAAGAAAATCAGTGTTGGTCAAATAACTTGTCCTGTTGCTTTTGATTCTCTACATAGACCAGTTCCTGGAGGCTTATATGATCCTGCTTTAGGAGTATTAGATCATTCAGTTACCAAACTATGTACAACTTGTCATTTAGGGTATTCTGAGTGTCCAGGACATTTTGGACGCATCGAGCTCTCGTTACCAGTAGTGAATCCCGTACTTTTTCCATTATTGATAAAATATTGAGAGCCAAATGTTGGTATTGTCATCACTTTCGATGGAATGAGAGAGCAAAGAAACTATGTTTAGCAAAATTTCGCTTTCTTCATAGTGGTGATTGGATGAAAGCTGAACAAGTGGAGGAAATATTGCAGTCGGTGAATAATGCGGAAGAACAACGAAGAAGAGCCGTTGAAGAAGAAAATGCAATTGAAGAAGAAAAGAAAACTGACGTCTTGGAGTCTAATCTTTCTTTGTTTGAAGCATATGCACAGTTAGAAGATAAAATAGACAAGCAACAAAAACAGCTACAAGAACGTCTTTTTGAAGAAGCGTATCAACGGTGGCAACAAAGAAGCAATAAATCCAATCTTCAAAGTACTGCTCCAATTTCATTTTCTTGGAGAAAGAAAAGTATGGAAGAGTTTCTTATGAGCAATGAGATGCTGTCGAAATGTCAACATTGTGGTCAAGCAGCAGTTGGCATTCGTCGAGAAGATGCAAAAGTGTTTCGATTTCAGACGTCAAGAAGTAAAGATGCTCATCAGTCAGTGGTGCCTTTGTTAGTGGGTCAGTCAATTGAGAAGGAAGAAGGAAATTCTATGACAACAGAAGAAGGAATGGCCACGAAAGGAAGCAAACAGTTGGTTTCTACCCTAGAAATGGAAGAACAATTGAAGGCTTTATGTGAAATAGAAAGTGAATTAGTACAATTATTATGGCAAGTATATCCAATGAGAGATGAGTCTAGTTATTCTTCTTGTTGTTTAGAATCAATGTTCTTTATTCGATGCTTAGCAGTTCCTCCTTCAAGATTTCGACCACCTGCATCCTTTTCTGAAGGAGAACAACTGACAATGATGGAGCATCCTCAAAATGTATTTCTTACTCGAATTCTACACATCAATCAACAACTTGCCTCCAGAAAAGAGTCAACCAACCAATCTTCTGTTTTATATGCCATTCAACAAATGATTGCCCTTCAACAAGTAGTTAATCAATTATATGATTGTTCTCGTGGTGGAATGAGTTCTTCTACTGCGATGACTGGTATAGGAATTCGACAACAATTAGAACATAAGGAAGGATTGTTTCGTATGCATATGATGGGAAAGCGAGTCAATCATTCTGCACGCTCTGTTATTTCTCCAGATCCTTTTTTAGAAACCTGCGAAATTGGTGTTCCCGAATCATTTGCCAAGAAACTGACATTTCCTGAACCTATAACCAATCTTAATATAGAAACGATGCGTCAAGTAGTTATTCGTGGTGCAAATGAATATTTTGGTGCTAATGGGATAGAAGATAAAATGGGTAATGTGATTGACTTGAAACGAGCACCCAAACATCAAAGAACAGCACAGGCTTGGTCTTTCATGCCATTGAATGAAAAGGTTGCTGAAAATAAGGATTCTTTTTCTAGCAAGTCATCATGGACAAACAATCATTGGCAACCTTTTATTCGACGAGTTTATCGACATATGAGAAATGGTGATATGGTATTGTTTAATCGACAACCTTCTTTACATCGCGTCTCTATTTTAGCTCATCGAGTAAGAGTATTACCTGGAGAACGTACCATTCGTATGCATTATGCCAATTGTCAATCCTATAATGCTGATTTTGATGGTAAGTAAAAGAACAACAATTCCAATCAAAGATGGTTGAAGAGTAATAAAATGTTGGTATTTCATAGGAGATGAAATGAATCTTCATTTTCCACAAGATTGGTGTTCTCAAGCAGAAGCTAAACATTTGGTATGGACAGATGGTCATTATATTTCTCCCACCAATGGCCATCCTCTTCGTGGTCTTATTCAAGATCATATTATTGGAGGAGTATTATTAACTAGTTTAGATACATTTCTAACAAGAGAACAATTTCAACAATTATTATATGGAGCATTGGAAAGAACATTTGGA